>JAIUJO010001254.1:0-137500 GCA_023846275.1 Vanilla planifolia
AGCAGAGCATGACAGACCAAAGTTAGGGTAGGCTGGGCTGGGCTAGGCTCGGTTTGGAAAGACTAGGCTAGGGTAAAGCTAGGCTAGGCTAGGTTAGAGTAGAGTAGAGTCGAGTTGAGTAGAGTAGAGTAGAATATAGTATAATAGAGTAGAGTAGAGTACAGTAAAGTAGAGTAGAGTAGAGAATAGTAGTGTAGAGTAGAGTAGAGTAGAGTAGTGCATTGTTAAGCTAGGTTAGGCTAGGTTATAATAGAGTAGAGTAGAGAAAAATAGAGTTGAGTAGAGTAGAGTAGAGCAAAGCAGAGTAGGGTTAGGTTAGGTTAGCCCTTGCTAAGCTAGGCTAGGGTCGGCTCGGCTAGGTTAGGCTAGGCTTGGCTTGAGTAAAGTAGAGTATAGTAGAGTAAAATAATGTAGAGTAGAGTACAGTATTGTAGAGTAGAGTAGAGGACAGCAAAGTAGAGTAGACTAGAACAGAGCAGAGTAGAGTAGAGCAGAGGAGAGGAGAGTAGAGCAAAACACAACAAAGTAGAGAATGGTAGAGCAGAGCCAAGCAGAGTAGAGTATAGCTACATTAGGCTCGGCTAGCCTAGGCAAGGCTAAGCTTAGCTAGGCTAGAGTAGAGTAGAGTAGAAAAGAGTATAGTATAGTAGAGCTTAATTAGGTTAGGCTAGGTTAGGCTAGAGTACAGTAGAGTAGAGTAGAGTATAATAGAGTTTAGTTGAGTAAGGCTAGGTTAGAGTAGAGCAGAGTGGAGTAAAATAGTGTAGATCTAGGTTATGATGGGGTAGGCTTTGCTAGGCTAGGCAAGGTTAGAGTTTAGTTGAGTAGAGTAGAGTATAATAGAGTAGAACTGGGTCAAGCTAGGTTAGGCTAGGTGAAGCTAGAGTAGAGTAAATAAGAGTATAGTAGAGCATAGTAAAGCAAAGAAGAGCAGAGGAGAGCAAATCAGAGAAGAGTAATGTAAAGATGAGTAGAGAAGTATAAAGCATAGTAGAGCATAGAAGAGGAGAGCTTGGTTAGGCTTGGCTAGAGTAGAATAGAGCATAGTAGGGTGAAGCTAGGTTACACTAGGCTAGACTTGGCTACGATAGAGTAGAGTTGAGTAAAGTAGAGTATAATAGAGTAGAATAGGGTAGAGTAGAAAAGAGTCTAGCAGAGTAGAGTTTATTAGAGTAGATTAGAGTAAAGTATAATTGAGTAGAGTAGAGTTGTGCTGGGCTAGGCTAGGCTTGGCTAGGCTAGAGTAGAGTAGAGCAGAGTTGAGTATAATAGAGCATAATAGAGCAAAGTAGAGCAAAGTAGAGTACAATAGAGCAGGGTGGAGCAGAATTGAGCAGAGTAGAGTAGGGTGTGAGCAGAATTGAGCAGACTAGAACATAGCAGAGCTAAGTTAAGCTAGGCTAAGCTAGGATAGGCTAGGTTAGGCTAGAGTAGAGTATAGTAGAGTAGAGTAGAGTAGAGCTCAGTTAGGTTAGGAGAGGCAAGGCTATGGTTAGAGTAGCGTAGAGTAAAGTAGAGTATAGTAAAGTAAAGTAGCGTCGAGTAGAGTAGAGTAGAAGAGAGCATAACAAAGCAGAGCAACACAGAGTAAAGTATAGTAAATCAAAGTAGAGTAGAGCAAAGTAGAGCAAAGCAGGGTGGAGTAGAATAAAAAGAAGTAGAGAAAAGAAGAGCAGAGCAAAGCAAAGTAGAGGAGAGCAGAGTACAGTAGAGTAGAGTTATGTTAGGCTAGGCTTGGCTTGGCTAGAATAGAGTAGAATCGAGTAGAGTAGAGTAGAGTGGAGTGCTAAGTTAGGCTAGATGAGAGTAGAGTATAGTAGTGTAGAGTAGATTAAAGTTGAGTAGAGTAGAGTAGAGTAGAGAAGAGTATAGTAGAGCTAAGTTAAGCTACGCTACGGTAGGATAGGCAAGGCTAGGCTAGAGTAGAGTAGAGTAGAGTATATTAGAGTGGGGCTAGGTTAAGCTAAGTTAGGCTAGAGTATGGATGAGTAGAGTAGAGATGATCAAAGATGAGAAAAGTAGAGTAGATTAGAGTATAGTAGATCAGAGAAGTGTAGAGCTGAGCTTAGCAGAGCTAGGTTAGGCTAAGCTTTGTTAGGCTAGGAAAGGCTTGGTTAGGCTAGGCTAAGCTAGGCTATAGTTTAGTTTATTAGAGTAAAGCTAAATAAAGTTAGCCAAGACTAGTTTAGAGTAAAGTATAGTAGAGTAGAGTAGGATAAAGTAGAGTAGCAGTAATGTAAAATTGCGTAGAGTAGAGTAGAGTATAGCATAGTAGAGTAGAACTAGGTTAGGCAAAGTTAGGCTAGGCTAGAGTAGAGTAGAGTAAAGCTAAGAGCTAAGTTGAGCAGAGTGGAATAGAGTAGAAAAGAACAAAACAGAGTAGAGAAGAGTAGAGTAGAGTAGAGTTGAGCAGGGTAGACTAATGTAGAGAAAAGTGGAGTAAAGTAGAGTAGAGTCGAGTAGAGCAGAGCAAAGTATAGTATGGCTAGCTTAGGATAAGCTATACTTGGCTAGGCTAGGATAGGTTAGAGTAGAGTAGAGTAGAGTATAATAGAGTAGAGTAGAGTAGTTGAGAGCTAGGTTAGGTAAGGGCTAGGCTATGCTAGAGTAGAGTATAGTAGGGTAGAGTATAGCTTGGTGAGGCTAGGCTAGGCAAGGTGAGGTTAGAGTAGAGTAGAGTATAGTAGAGTATAGTAGAGTGGATAAGAGCTAAGTTATATTAGGCTAGGCTACAGTAGAGTAGGGTAGAGTAGAGTATACTAGAGCAGAGTCGAGCAGAGCAGAGTTGAGCTGAGTAAAGCAGAGTAGAGAAGAGCAGAGATGAATGGAGTAGAGCTGTGCAAAGCAGAGCAGAGAAGATCAAAGTAGAGTGTAGCCAGGTTAAGCTAGGCTCAGCGTGGCTAGGCCAGGCTAATGTAGAGAAGAGTAGAGCTAGGTTAGGTAAGGCTAGGCTAGGCTAAGATAGAGTGGATTAGAGGATAGTAGAGTAGAGTATAGTAGAGGTAGGTTAGGCTAGATTTGGTGAGGATATGCTAGGCTAAGTAAGAGTAGAGCAGAGTATAGAAGAGTAGAGTAGAACATAGTAAATTAGAGCTAGGTTAGGCTAGGTTAGAGTATAATACAGTAGAGTAGAGTAAAGTAGAGCATAGTAGAGCAAAGCAGAGTAGAACAGAGTAGAGTAGGGCTGAGCAAAGCAGAGTAGAACAGAGCAAAATAGAGTATATTAGAGTAGAGCAGAGCAAGGCAGAGTAGAGGAGAGCTAGGTTAGGCTAGATGGGAGTAGAGTAAGGTTGAGTAGAGTAGCGTATAGTAGAGTATAGTAGAGTAGAGCATTATAGAGTAGAATAGAATAGAGTAGAGTAGAGCAGAGCTAGGTTGGGCAAGGTTAGGCTAGGCTAGGGTTGGCTAGGCTAGGCTATCGTAGAGAAGATTAGAGTGGAGTAGAGCTGAGTAGAGTAGAGCAAAGTAGTGCTCAAGTATGCTTGGCTATGTTAGGCTAGGCTAGGCTAGAGTCGAGTAGAGTAGAGCAGAGAAAAGTAGAGTAGAATAGAGTAGAGGGAGCAGAGTTTAGTAGAGCAGAGAAGGGTAAACTATAGTAGAGCAAAGTCATGTAGGGTAGAGAAAAATAGAGTAGAGAAGAGCATAGTAGAGCTTGGTTAGGCTATGGTAGGCTAAGCTAGGCTAATCTAAGCAAGGTTAAAATGGAATAGAGTCAAGTAAAGGAGAGTAGAGTAGAGTTAAGTATAGTATTATATAGTATAGTATAGTATAGAAGATTAGAGTAGAGTAGAGTAAAGAAAGGTTAGGTTAGGCTTGGCTAGGCTAGGCAAGGGTATAGTAGAATAGAATAAAGCAGAGTAGAAGAAAGAAGAGTGGAGCAGAGTAGAGTAGAGCAAGGTTAAGCTAGGCTAGAGGGGAGTAGAATAGAGTAAAGTAGAGTAGAGTTGAGTAAGATTAGGTTAGGTTAGTGTTAGAGTAGAGTAGAGTAGAGTAGAGTATAACAGAGTATAGTAAAGTATAGTAGAGTATAGTATAGTAGAGTAGAGTAGAGTTATTTTAGGCTATGCTAGGCTAGGTTAGAATATAGTACAGTAGAGTAGAGTATAGTATAGTAGAGTAGAGCATTATTATGCTAGGCTAGGCTAACTAAGAGTATAGTAGAGTAGACCTAGGTTAAACTAAGGTAGGCTAGGGTTGGCTAGGCTAGGCTAGAGTAGAGTAGAGTTGAGCTAAGTTAGGCTAGGTTAGGCTAGGGTAGTGTAACGTAGAGTAGAGCATCGTAGAGTAGAGGAAAGCTGAGCAGAGCAGAGTAAAGTAGAGTAGAGCTAGGTTAAGCTAAGTTATGCTGGGGTTAGATTAGAGTAGTATTGAGTAGATTAGAATAGAGCAGAGTAGAATAGAGTTAAAGCAAAGTAGAGTAGAGTAGAGAAGAGTAGAGTAGAGTAAATGCTAGGTTAGGCTATTGTAGGCTTGGCTAGGGTAGGGTAGAGTAAAGAAGAGTAGAGTGGAGCTAGGTTAAGCTAAGCTATGTTAGAGTACAGTAGAGTAGAGTAGGGTAGAGCAACATAGAGTAGAGAAGAGCTTAGTAGAGTTAGTTTAGGCTAAGCTAGGCTAGGCTACGATAGAGTAATGTAGAGTATAGTATAATAGAGTAGGTTATTATAGAGTAGAGTAGGGTAGAGTATAATAGGATAGAGTTAGGTTATGTTAAGCTAAGCTAGGTTAGAGTAGAGTAAAGTAGAGTAGAGCTTGGTTAGGTTAGGATTGGCTAGGCTAGAGTAGTGTGATGCTTGGTTATGCTAGGCTAGGTTAGAGTAGAGTAGAGTGGTGTAGACCAGAGTAGAGCAGAGCAGAGTAAAAAATAGAAGAGTAGAGTAGAGCAGAGTAGAGCAAACAAGAGCAGAACAAGTTGGGTAGAGCAGAGTAGGGCTTATTTAGGCTAAGCTAGGCTAGGTTAGAGTTGAGTAGAGTAGAGTAGAGTAGAATAGGGTAGAGTATAGTAGAGTAGGATAGAGTAGAGTATAATAGAGTAGAGTAGAGTAGAGCTAAGCTAGGCTAGGTTTAGTTAGCTAGTGTGGAGAAGAGTAGAGCTAAGTTAGGTTAAGCTAGGCTAGACAAGATATTCTATAGTAGAGTAGAGTAGAGTAGAGCTGAGTAGAGGATGACAGAGCAGAGCTATATTAGGCTAGGCTAGGCAAGGCTAAGTTAGGCTAAGCCAAAGTTGAGTATAATAGAGTAGAGTAGGGTACAGCTAGGTTAGGTTAGGCTAGGCAAGGCTTGGCCAGAGTAGAGTAGAGCAGAGCAAAATAGAGTAGAGTCAAGTAGGGCTAGGTTAGGCTAGGCTTGGCTAAGCTAAGCTAGGCTAGGCTAGACTAGGCTAGAGTAGAGTAGAGTAGAGTAGAGTGAAGTATAGTAAAGCAAGATTTGGCTAGGCTAGGTTAGAGCAGCGTAGAGTAGAGTTGAGTAGAGTAGAAGAGAGGAGAGGAGAGGAGAGGAAAGGGGAGTATAGCAGTGCAGAAGAGAGTAAAGATGAGTAGAGTAGGACAGAGTAGGGGCAAGGTATACTAGAGCAGGGCAAAACGAGGTTGGGCTAGGATAGACTTGGCTAGGATAGAGTATTATAGAGTCGAGTATAGTAGAGCAGAACTAAGCTAGGTTAGGTTAGGTTAGGATTAGCAAGTCTAGGCTAGAGTAGAGTAGTAGAATAGAGTCGAGTAGAGTAGAGTAGAGCTAAGTTAAACTAGGTTAGGTTAGGTTAGGCCAGGCTAGGCTAGAGTAGAGTATAGTAGAGCAGACAAGAGTAGAGTAGAGTAGTATAGAGTAGAGCAAAGAAAAAAAGAGTAGAGTAAAGAAGAGAAAAATAGTCTTAGTAGAGTAGAGCAGAGAAGTGCAGAGTAGAGGAGAGCATAGTAGAGAATAAAAAAGTAGAGCAAAATAGAGTAAATTAGAGTAGAGTAGAGTAGAGCTAAGTTAAGCTAGGCTAGAGTAGATTAGAATACAGTAGAGTAGGAGCATAGTAGAGTATCGTAGAGTACAGTAGAGCTAGGTTAAGCTAGGCTTGGCTGGGCTTTATAAGAGTAAGGTAAAGTAGACTAGAGTAGAGTAAGGTAAAGTAGAGTAGAGTACGGTCTAGTAGAGTAGAGTAGAGGCTAGGTTAGGTTGCACTAAGCTAGACTAGGGTTGGCAAGGTTAGGGTAGGCTAGGCTAGGCTAGAGTAAAGTAGAGTATAGTAGAGGTAGTGTTGAGTAGAGTAGAGCTATTTTTGGCTATACTTGGCAAGGTGAGGCTAGGCAAAGCTAGAGTAGAGTAGAGTAGAGCAGAGTAGAGTAGAGTAGAGATAAGCAGAGTAGAGTAGAGCAGAGCAGAGTAGAGTAGGGTAGAGCTAAGTTAGGTTAAGCTAGGCTAAGCTAAGCTAAGCTAAGTTAGGCTAGACAAGGCTAGGTTAGAATAGAGTAGGGAAGAGTAGAGTAGAGTAGAGCAGAGTAGAATAGAACTAAGTTAGGCTAGGTTAAGCTAGACAAGGCTAGGCTAGGTAAGGGAAAGTAGGGGTAGGCTAGGCTAGAGAACAGAGTAGAGCAGAGCAGAATAAAGTAAAGCAGAGTAGAGTAGAGTAGAGAAGTGCAAAGTTAAGTAGAGCAGAGTAGAGCATAGCAGAGTAGAGTGAAGTAGAGTAGAGCTAGCTTAGGAAAGGCTAAGCAAAGTTAGATTAGGTTAGGCTAGGCTAGAGTAGAGTAGAGTAGAGTAGAGCTAGGTTAGGTTAGGCTAGGATAGGTTAGGTTAGAGTAGAGTAGAGTAGAGTATAATATAGTAAAGTAGAGTAGAATTAGGCTAGGACAAGTAATGCTAGAGTAGAATAGAGTATAGTAGTATTGCATAAAGAAGAGTATAGTAGAGTAGAGCTTAGTTAGGCTAGGCTAGAGTAGGCAAGGCTAGGTTAGAGTAGAGTAGAGCAAATTAGAGAAGAGTAGAGCATAGTAGAGAACAGTAGAGAAGAGTAGAGTAGGGCATAGTAGAGTAGAGCAAAGCAAAGCAAAGCGTAATAGACCTAGGTTAGTTTAAGCTATGTAATGCCATTCTAGGCTAGACTAGGTTTGAATAAAGTAGAGTAGAGTAGAGTAAAATAGAGTAGAGTAGAGTAGAGTAGAGTATAGTAAAGTAAAGTAGAGTAGAGTAGAGTAGAGTATAATAGAGTTGAGTATTTTAAGGCTAAGTTAGGCTAGGCTATGTTAAGCTAGGCTAGCTATACTAGGTTAGGCTAGCCTTGAGTAAAGTATAGTAGAGTTAGGTTAGGCTATGCTTGGATAGGCTAGGCTAGAGTAGAGTAGAGTAGAGTCGAATGGAGCAGAGCAGAGAAGAGCAAAGAAGAGTAGGGCAGAGCAGAGCATAGTAGATTTAAGTTAAGATCGGCTAGGCTAGGCTCAATTAAGCTAGGCTAGGTATGAGTAAAGTAAAGAAGAGCTTAATAGAGTAGAACAAAGTAGAGTAGCATGGATTGTAGTAGAGCTAGGTTAGGCTAGGCTATGCTACGTTATGGTAGGCTAAGTGAGAGTAGAGTAGTGTAGCATAAGGAAGGGTAGAGTAGAGAAGAGCTTGGTTAGGCTAGGCTAGTCTAGGCAAGGCTAGGTTAGAGTAGAGAAGAGCAAAGTAGAGAAGAGCAGAGCATAGTAGAGAATAGTAGAGTAGAGTAGAGTAGGGCATAACATATTAGAGCAAAGCAAAGCAAAGCATAATAGACCAAGGTTAGTTTATGCTATGCTATGCTATTTTAGGCTAGACTAGGTTAGAATAGAGTAGAGTAGAGTAGAGAAGAATATAGTATCATAGAGTAGAGTAGAATAGAGTAAAGTAGAGTAGAGAAGAGTAAAGTATAATAGAGTAGACTATATTAATGCTAAGTTAGGCTAGGCTAGGCTAAACTAGGTTAGGCTAGCCTTGAGTAGAGTATAGTAGAGTTAGGTTAGGCTACACTAGGTTAGGTTACGCTAGGCTAGGCTAGAGTAGAGTAGAGTAGAGTAGCATAGAGTAGAGCAGAATAGAGTAGAGCAGAGAAGAGCAAAGGTGAGAAGAACAGAGCAAAGAAGAGTAGAATAGAGTAGAGTAGAGTTGAGTGAAGTAGAATAGAGTAGAGCAAAGCATAATAGAGTAGAGCAGAGCATAGTAGAGTTAGGTTAGGCTAGGCAAGGCTATAGTAGAGTTGAGTAGAGTAGAGCAGAGCTAGGTTAGGTTAGGCTACCCTAGGCTAGGTTAGATTAGAGTAGAGTAGAGTATAGTAAAGTAGAGCAGAGCAGAGTAGAGTAGAGTAGAGAAGAGTAGAGTAAAGTAGAATAGATTAGAGTAGAAAAAAGTAGAGCAGAGTTGAGCAGAATAGAGTAGGGTAGAGCAGAGGAGAGTAGAGAAGAGCAGAGCAAAGTTAGGCTAAGCTATTCTATGCCAGGGTATGTTAGGCTAGGCTGGGCTAGAATAGAGTAGAGTAGAGTAGAATTATGTTAGGCTAAGTTAAGCTAGGCTATGCTAGAGAACAATAGAGAAGGGTAGAGTATAAGAGAGTAGGGTAGAGCAAAGTAAAGTAAAGCAGAGTAGGGCAAAGTAGAGAAGAATAAAGCAGAGTAGAGCAGAGTTAGGTTAGGCTATGCTAGGGTACGCTAGAGTAGAGTTAGGATAGGATTGGCTAAGCAAGGCTAGGTGAGGTTAGAGTAGAGTAGAGTATAATATAGTGAAGTAGAGCAAAGTAGAGTAGAGTAGAGTAGAATAGATTAGAGTAGAAAAAAGTAGAGCAGAGTAGAGCAGAGTAGAGTAGAGTATAGCAGAGCAGAGAAGAGCATAGCAGAGCAAAGTTAGGCTATGCCAGGGTAAGTTAGGCTAGGCTTGGCTAGAATAGAGTAGAGTAGAGTTATGTTAGGCTAAGTTAAGCTAGGCTATGCTAGAGTACAATAGAGAAGAGTAGTGTATAATAGAGTAGAATAGAGCAAAATAAAGTAAAGCAGAGTAGGGCAAAGTAGTGAAGAATAAAGTAGAGTAGAGCAGAGCTAGGTTAGGCTATGCTAGGGTACACTAGAGTAGAGTAAAGAAGAGTACAGCTAGGATAGGCTTGGCTAAGCAAGGCTAGGTGATGTTAGAGTAGAGTAGGGTAGGGTAGAGTAGAGTAGAGTATAATATAGTGAAGTAGAGCAAAGTAGAGTAGAGTAGGGTAGAGTTAGGTTAGGCTAGGTTGGGTTAGATTACAGTAGAGTAGAGTAGAGTAGAACAGAGCAGAGCAGCGTAGAGCAGAGCATAGTAAAGTCGAGTAGAGCAGAGTAGAGCAAAGCAGAGTAGAGTAGGGTAGAGCAAAGTAGAGTAGAGATAGGTTAAGTTAGGCAAGGCTAGACTAGAGTAGAGAGAGTAGAGCAAGGTTAGGTTAAGCTAGGGAAAGTTAGGTTAGAGTAGAGTAGAGTGGAGTAGAGTAGGGTAGAGTAGAGGAGAGCAAAGCAGAGTAGAGTAGGGTAGACCAGAGTAGAGCGAAGTAGAGCAGAGTAGAATAGAGTGGAGAAAAACAAAGCAGAGTAGAGCAGAGCAGAGGAAAGCAGCACAGAGCAGAGCAAGGTTAGGCTTGGCTAGGTTATGCTAAGCTAGGTCAAGCTAGGCTATGCTAGAGTAGATTAGAGTAGAGTAGAGTAGAAAAGAGTAGAGTCAAGATACATTAAGCTAGGTTAGAGTTGAGTAGAGAGGAGTATAGTAGAGTAGAGTAGAGTAGAGTAGTGTAGAGCTTGGTTTGGCTAGCCTAGGCTTGGTTAGGCTATACTAGGCTAGAGTAGAGTATAGTAGTAGAGTAAAGTAGAGTTAGGTTAGGTTAGGCTAGGCTAGAGCATAATAGAATAGTGTATAGTAGAATAGAGAATAGAAAAACATTCTAGAATAATGGAGAGTAGAGCAGTGTATAGCAAAGCTGAGCAGAGTTAGGTTAGGTTAAGCTAGGCAAGGCTAGGGTAGGCTAATCCAGGCAAGAGTCGAGTAGGGTAGAGCTAGGTTAGGCTATGCTAGGCTAAGCTAGGTTAGAATAGAGTAGAGTAGAGTAGGGTAGTGTAGAGCTCTGTTAGGTTAGGCTTGGCTAGGCAAAGCTAAACTAGCTATGATAAAATAGAATAGAGAAGAGTAGAGTAGAGTAGAGTATAGGCTAGGCTAGGCTAGGATAAGAATAGTTATAATGGAGTAGAGTACAGTAGAGCATAGTAGAGTAAAGTAGAGAAGAGCATAGTGGAGTAGAGTTGAGAATAGTAGAGTAGAGTAGAGCAGAGGAGAGCAGAGTAGAGAAGAGTAGAGTATAGTAGAGTTGAGTAAAGCAGAGCAGAGTAGAGCTAGGTTAGGCTAAGAAATGCTAGCCTAGAGTAGAGTTTAGTAGAGTAAAGCAGAGAAGAGAATAATGGAGTAGAGCTGGGAAGAGTAGAGTAGAGTAGAGCAGAGAAGAGAAGAGCAAAGAAGAGTAGAGTAGAGTAGAGTTGAGCAAAGAAGAGTAGAGTAGAGCTAGGTTAGGCTAAGCAAGGCTAGCCTAGTGTAGATTTGTGTAAAGTATACTATAATAGAGTAGACTAGAGTATAGTAAAGTACAGCAGAGTAGAGGACAACTAGGTTAGGCAAGGTTAGGCTAGGTAGGGCTAGGCTTTGCTAAAGTAGAGTGAGACAGAGCAGAGTAGAGTAAAGTGGAGTAAAGCCATATAGAGTAGAGCAGAGTAGAGATGAGCTATCGGAGTGGTGTAGGATAGAGCAGAGCTAAGTTAGGCTAGGTTAGGCTAGGTTAGGCTAGGCTAGAGTCATGCAGAGTATAGTAGTGCTAGGTTAGGATATGCTAAGCAAGCTAGTGTGGAGTAGTGTAGAGTAGAGTAGAGTAGAGTATTACAGAGTAGGGTAGGATGGAGTAGATTAGAGTAGAGCATACTAGAGTTCAGTTGATCTGAACAGAGTAGAGTATTGCATAGCAAAACTATGTTTGGTTAGGCAAGGCTAGAGTAGAGTAAAGTAGAGTAAAGCTAGGTTAGTGTAGGCTAGGCTAGGCTAGGCTAAGTTAGGATAGAGTTGAGTAGAGTAGAGTAGAGTAGAGTAGATTACAGTAGAGTAGGGCAAAGGAGAGTAGAATAGAGGAGAGTAGAGTAGAGTTGAGTAGAGTAGAGTATTGCAAGCTTTTTTTAGGCTAGGCTAGGCCATGTTAGGTTAGGCTAGAAATGAGTTGAGTAGAGTAGAGTAGAGCTTGATCAGGCTATGGTAGTCTAGGGAAAGCTATAGTACAACTGAGTAGAGTAGAGTAGACCAGACAACAGCAATGTAGAGTAGAGTAGAGCAGATTAGAGTTAAGCAGAGTAGAGCATAGCAGAGTAGAGTAAAGTAGAGCTAAGTTAGGCTAGGGTAGGCTAGGTTAGGCTAGAGTAAAGTATTAAGGAGTAAAGTAAAGTAGAGTAAAGTAGAGCTAGGTTTGGCTCGGCTAGGCTAGAATATAATAGAGTAAGCATAGTAGAGTAAAGTAGAGAAGAGTAGAGCATAGCCAAGCATAGTAGAGTAGAGTAGAGCTAAGTTTGGCTACATTATGCTAGGCTAGGCTCGACTAGGCCAGGGTAGAGTAGAGTAGTGTATAGTATAATAGAGCTTGGTTATGCTAGGCTTGGCTATGTTATGTTAAAGTAGATTAGAGTATAACAGATTGGAGTAGAGTAGAGTAGAGTAAAGTAGAGTAGAGCTAGGTTAGGCTAAGATAGGCTAGGCTAGGCAAGGCTAGGCAAGGCTTGGCTTGGCTAGAGTAGAGTATAGTGGAGTTGAGTAGAGTAGAGTTGAGCTAGGTTAGGTTAGGCTAGGCTAAAGTAGAGAAGAGTATAATACAGTAGAGTAGAGGGGAGTAGAGCAAAGTAGAGTAGAGTAGAGCATAGCAAATTAGAGTTGAGCTGAGCTGAGTAGAGCAGAGTAGAGTAGAGTGGAGCAAAGTAAAGCAGAACAGAGTAAAGCATACTAAAGTATAACAGAGTAGTGTAGAGCTAGGATATGCTAGGCTAAGGTAGGCTAGGCTAGAGTAGAGTAGAGTAGTGTAAAGCAAAGTAAAGTAGAGCTAGGTTAGGATAGGCTAGGCTAGGCTAATTTAGAATAGAGTAGAGTAGAGTAGATTAGAGCTAAGTTAAGCGAGGTTAAGCTAGTGTATATTAGAGCAGAGTAGAGTTGCGTAAAGCAAAGCAAAGCAGTGTAGAGTAGAGAAGAGCATAGCAGAGCAAAGTTGAGCAAGATTACGCTAGGCTAGGCAAGACTAGAGTAAATTAGAGTAAAGTAGAGCTAGGTTCAACTAGGCTAGGCTAGGCTAGTTTAGAGTATAGTAGTGTAGAGTAGTGCTAGCTTAAGCAAAGGCTAGGCTAGAGTATAATAGAGAACAGTAGAGTAGAGTAGAGAAGAGCATAGTAAAGCAGAGCAGAGCAGAGAAGAGTAGAGTATAGCAAAGCTAGCTTAGGCTAGGCTAGGCTAAACTAGGCTAAGCTAGAGTAGGGTAGAGTAGAGTAAAGTTTACCTAGGTTAGGCTTAGCTATGTTAGGCTAAGTTAGAGTAGAGTATAGTAGAGTTGACTAGAGTAGAGTAGAGTAAAGTAGAATAGAGCAAGGTTAGGCTTTGCTTGGCTAGGCTTGGTAAGGCTTGGGTAAGCCTGGATAGGCTTGGTTATGCTAGAGTATAATAAATTAGAGTAGAGTAGAATAGAGAAGAGTAGAGTAAAGCAGAGTAGAGCTAGGTTAGACTAGGCAAGGCTAGGCTAAACTAGGGTAGAGTAGAGTATAGTAGAAAACAGCAATACAGAGTAGAGCAGACAAGAGTAGAGTAGAGGATAGCATAGCAAAGTAGAGTAGAGAAGAGATGAGTAGATTTGAGCAGAGTAATGTAGAGTAGAGTAGAGCAGAGAGCACAGTAGAGTAGAGCAGAGTAAAACTAAGTTAGGCTAGGCTAAGCTACAATAGAGTAGAGTAGAGTAGAGTACAGTAGAGCAAGGTTAGGCATAGCTAAGCTAGGCTAGGTGAGGATAGAGTGGCTATACTAGGCTAAGCAAAGCCAGGATAGAGTGGAGTGGAGTAGAGTAGAGCAGAGCAAAGTAGAGTAGAGCAGAGTAGAGCAGAGTATATTAGAGCAAAAGAGAGCAGAAGAGAGCAAAAAAGAGTAGAGTAGAGTATTATAGAGTAGAGTAATGCAGAGTTGAGGTAAGTTAGGCTAATTTAGGTTCAGGTAGGTTTGGCTATGTTAGAGTAGAGTAGAGTAGAGTAGAGTAGAGAAGAGTAGAGTAGAGTAGAGTAGAGTAGAGTAAAGTAGAGTAGAGTAGAGTAGAGCATGGCAAAGTAGATCAGAGCAAAGCAGAGTAGAGTTGAGCTGAGCTAAGATGAGCAAAGTAGAGCAAAGTAGAGTTGAGCAGAACATAGTAGAGTAGAGCAAAGTAGAGTAGAGCACAATAGAAAAGAGCAGAGTAGTATAGGATATAATAGAGCAAGGTTAGGCAAGGCCAGAGGAGACTAGAGTAAAGCTATATTAGTTTAGGCAAGGCTAGGCTAGAGTAGAGTAAAGTACAATAGAATAGAGTAGAGCATAACAGAGCAGAGTGGAGTAGAGCTAGGTTAGGCTGGTTAGGCTAGGCTAGGCTAAGCTAAAGTAGAATAGAGTAGATTAGAGTATAGTAGAGTAGAGTTATTTTTAGCTAGGCTAAGTTAGGCTCGAATAGAGTAGAGTAGAGTAGAGAAGTGTAGAGTATAGTAGAGTAGAGTACAACAAACTTAGCCTAAGCTAAGATAAGCGAGGCTAGGGTTGGCTTGGTTAGGCTAGGCTTAGAGTAGAGTAAAGTAAGAGAAGAGTAGAGTAGAGTAGAGCAGAGTAGAGTTGAGAGGATTAGAGTAGAGCATTATAGAGCAAAGCAGAGAAGAGCAGAACAAAGTAGAATAAAGCAGAGTAGAGTAGAGCAAGGTTATGCTAAATTAGGCTAGGCTTGCCTGGGTTAGAGTAGAGTAGAGCTGAGTCAAGCAGACTAGAGTAGAGTAGAGTACAGGAGAGTAGAGCTATGTTCAGCTAAGCTAGGTTAGGCTAGGCATATGTAGAGTAGAGTAGAGTAGAGTAGAGTAGAGCGAGGTTAAGTTAGGCTACAGTAGAGTGGAGTAGAGTAGAACATTACAGAGTAGAGTAGAGCTGAGCAGAGATGAGAAGAGTTGAGTAATGCAGAGTAAAGTAGAGGAGAGTAGAGAAGAGTATAGTAGAGCAAAATAGAGTAAAACTAGGTTAGGTAAGGCTAGGCTAGAGTAGAGTAGAGTAAGGTTAGGCTAGGCTAATTTAGAGTAGAGTAGAATAGAATATAATAGATTAGAGTTGAGTAAAGTAGAATAGAGCTCAGTTAAGCTTGGCTAAGCTAATTTAGAGTAGGCTTAATTGAGTAAGGCTTGGGTAGAGTAGAGTAGAGTAGAGTAGAGTGGAGTGGTGTGGAGCTAGGATAGCCTAGGTAAGGGAAGGCTATGCTAAACAAGGCTAGAGTAGAGTAGAGTAGAGTGGAGTAGAGTAGAGTAGAGGAGAGCAAAGCAGAGGAGAGCAGAGTAGAGTAGTGTACAACAAAGCAAAGCAAAGCAGACTAGAGCAGAGTAGAGCAAAGCAAAATAGAGCAAAGCAGAGCATATCATAGTAGAGCAGAGCAGAGTAGAGTAGAGCAAAGCACAATACAGTAGAGCAAAGCTAGGTTAGGCTAAGCTAGGCTAGGCTAGGTTAGTTAAGAGCAAAGTATAGTAGAGTAGGATAGAGTAAAGTAAAGTAGAATAAAGTAGAGTAGAGTATAATAGAGTAGAGGTAGATTAGGTTAGCCTAGGCTTGACTAGGCTAGCTAGAGTAGAGTTGAGTAGGATAGAGAAGAGTGAAGTAGAGTAGAGGAGAGTATAAGTGAGCAGAGTAGAGTAAGCAGAGAATGGTAGAGTAGAGAAGAGTAAAGAAGAGTTGAGCAGAGCAGAGTAGAGAGAAGAGGAGAGGAGAGCAGAGTAGAGCATAACAGAGCAGAGTAGAGATGAGTGGAGTAGAATAGACCATAGCTGAGAAGAGAAAAGTATAGTAGAGCACAGTCAAGCAGAGTAGAGTACAATTAACTAGAGTAGAGTAGAGTAAAGTTGTGTAGAGCTAGGTTAGGCTAGGCTACTCTAGGTTAAGTAGGTAGACTAGACTAGGGTGGAGTGTAGTAGACCTAGGTTAGGCTATGCTAGGCTAGGATAGGCGAGAGTAGAGTTGAGTAGAGCTTGATTAGTCTTGGCTAAGCTAGAGTATAGTATAGTAGAGTAGAGTAGAGTGGAGCAGAGTAAAGAAGAGTAGAGTAGATTAGAGCAAAGTAGAGTAGAGTAGAGTAGATCAGAGTAGAGTAGAAGAGAAGAGATGAACAGAGCAGATTAAAGAAAAGAAGAATAGTGCAGAGTAAAGTAGAGCTAAGTTAGGCTAGGCTAAGCAAGGATAAAGAGATGTAGAGTGGAGCTAAGTTAGGTTAGGAAAGGCTATGTTACGTTTAAGTATAGTGGATTAGAGTAGAGAAGAGTTGGAAGAGTAGAGCTAGTTTAGGCTAAGCTAAGTCGGGCTACGTTAAGCTAGGCTAGGCTAAGCTATATTAGGGTAGAGTTAAGTAAAGTTGAGTCGAGTTGAGTAGAGTGGAGTAGAGTAGAGAAGTTAGGCTATGGTATGCTAGCTTAGAGTATAATAGAGTAGAATAGAGTAGAGTATAGTAGAGTAGAGGAAAGCATGATAGACTAGATTAGAGCAGAGAAGAGTACAGCAAAATAGAGTAGAGTAGAGCGAAGTAAAGCAGAGTAGGGTAGAGCAGAGATGAGCAGAGCAGAGTAGAGCAGAATAGTACAGAGTAGAGTAAAGTAGAGCAGAGCAGATTAGAGTAGAGTAGAGATAAGTAGAGTAGAGTAGAGCAGAGAAGGCTAAAGCAAAGAAAAGCTAGGTTAACTTAGGTTAGGCTTGGCTAAAATAGAGTAGAGCAATGTTATGCTATGTTAGGCTAGGCTTGGTTAGGCTAGGTTTGAGTGGACTAGAGTAGAGCTAGGTAAGGCTGAGCTTGGCTAGGCTAGAGTATAGTAGAGTTTTGTAGAGTAGAGTAGAGTAGAGCTTTGTTAGGCTAGGTTAGGCTAGAGTACGCTAGAATAGAGTAGAGTAGAGAATAGTAGAGTAGAGTAGAATAGAGCAGAGCAAAGTAGAGTAGAGTAGAGCATTTTAGAGCTGAGTAGAGCTAGGTTAGGCTAAACTAGGCTAGGTTAGAGTAGAGTAGACAAGGATAAAGTATAGTAGAATAGAGTATAATATATTAGAGTAGGGTAAAGTAGAGTATAGCTAAGTTAGGTTAGGCTAGGTAAGGATAAGCTAGGCTAGGTTAGGTTAGGTAAGCTTATAATAGAGTGGAGTAGAGTAGAATATAGTAGAATAGAGTGGAGTAGAGTAGAGAAGAGTATAGTAGAGCAGAGAAGAGTAGAGTAGAGCATAGCAAAGTAGAGTGGAGCAGAGCAGAGTAGGGCAGAGTAAAATAGAGTAGAGAAGAGTAGAGCATGGTTAGGCTAGGATAGAGTTGAGTAAAGTAGAGTAAATTAAAGTAGAGTAGAGTGAGACTAGGCTAGGCTATGCTAGGCTAGGTTAGAGTATAGTATAATAGAGTGGAGTAGAGTAGAGTTGAGTAGAGTAGAGCTAGGTTAGGCTAGGCTAGGCTAAGCTAGAATAGAGTAGGCTAAGCTAGGCTAGAGTAGAGTAAAGTATAGTAGAGTAGAGTAGACCTAGGTTAGGCTAGAGTAGAGCAGAGTAGAGTAGAGTGGAGTAGAGTAGAGTAGAGCACAAAAGGGTAGAGTAGAGTAGAGTAGAGCATAACAGAGCAGAGTAGAGTAGAGCAAAGCAAAGTAAAGAAGAGAAGAGTAGAGCTAAGTTAGGCTAGGCAAAGCTAAGGAAGGCTAGGCTAGGCTTGGCTAGGCTAGAGTAGAGTAGAGTAAAGTATAGTAGAGTAGAGCACAATTGATCTAGGTTAGGCTAGGCTAAACTAGGCTAGAGTAGACTAGAGTAAGTATTGTAGAGTAAAAGAGAGTAGAGTGGAGCAAAGAATAGTAGAGCAGAGCAGAGTAGAGTAGAGTAGAGTATAGCAAAGTAGGGTACAGTAGAGTAGAGTAGAGTAGAGTAGAGTAAAGCAGAGTAGAGCAGAGAATAGCAAAGTAGAGTAGAGCAAAATGGGGCAAAGCAGAGTAGAGCAAAGTATAGAAGAGTAGAGTAGAGCAAAGCTAAGTTAGGCTAAGGGAGGCTATACTAGGCTAAGCTAGGCTAGAGTAGAGTGGAGTAGAGTAGGGTTGAATAGAGTGGAGTAGAGAAGAACAAAGCGACAAAAAGTAGAGTAGAACACAATAGAGTAGGGCAAAGCTATGTTAGGAAAGTCTAGACTAGTGTAGAGTAGAGTAAGAAAGGGCTAGGTTAGGCTAGGCTAGGGTAAGCTGGGTTAGAATAGAGTAGGGAAGTGTATAATATAATAAAATAGAGTAAAGTAAAGTAGAGTAGTACTATATTAGGCTAGGCTGGAGTATAGTAGAGTAGAGTAGACTAGAATAGAGCATAGCAGAGCTAAGTAGAGTAGATTATAGCAGAGCAAAGTAGATCATGGATTGGCTAGTCTTGAGTAGACTAGAGTAGAGTAGAGTAGAGCTAGGTTCGACTAGTCTAGGCTAAGCTATGTTAGAGTAGAGTAGAGTAGAGTAGATTTTCTAAGAGTAGAGTGAAGTAGAGTAGAGCTAGGTTAAGCTAGGCTAGGCTAGGATAGGCTAGGATAGGCTAGATTAGAGTAGAGTAGAGTAGAGTAAAGCAATATAGATTAGAGTAGAGTTAAGCTAGGTTATGCAAAGCTAGGATAGGCTATGCTATACTAGGGTAGACCAGAGTACAGTAAAGTATAATAGACATGAATAGAGTAGAGCAGAGTATAGTAAAGAATAGTAGAGCTAAGTGGAGTAGAGAAGAGCAGAGTAATGTAGAGCAAATAAGAGCAGATCAGAGCAGAGAAAAGTAGAGCAGAGTAGAGTAGAGAAAAGCAAGGTTAGGTTAGGCGAGGCAATGTTAGGCTAGGCTAGAGTAGAGTACGGTAGAGTAGTGTAAAGCAGAGTAGAGTAGAGCTAGGTTGGGTGAGGCTAGGCTATGCTAGGTTTTAGTCGAGTAGATTAGAGTAGAGTATAGTGGAGTAGAGTAGAGTAGAGTAGACTAGAGTGTAGTAGAGTAGAGGCAAGTAGCATAGACCTAGGTTAGGCTAGGCTTGGTTAGGCTAGGCTAGGGTAGGCTAGGCAAGGCTAGCTAAGCTAAAGTAAACTAGAGTAGAGTAGAGTAGAAAATAATAGAGTAGAGTAAAGTAGAGTGGAGTATAGTAGAGAAGACTAGAGTAGTGCAGAGTAGAGTAGAGCTAGGTTAGGCTAAGCTGGGCTAGGCTAAGTTAGGCTAGGATACGGTAGGCTAGGCTAGGCAAGAGAAGAGTTGAGTAGAGCAGAGCCTAGTAGAGTAGAACTAGGTTAGGCTTGGCTGGGCTACGCTTGGCTGGAGTATATTAGAGTAGAGTAGAGCAGTGTAGAGTACAGTAGAGTTGAGAAAATTATAGTAAAGCAGAGTATAGCAGAGCAAAGAAAAGTAGAGTAGAGTAGAGCTTGATTGGTTAGAACAAGGGAAGCTAGGCTAGAGTAGAGTAGAGTACAGCATGATTAGGCTAGGCTAGGTTATGCGAGGTTAGAGCAGAGTAGAGTAGAGTAGAGCTAAGTTAGGCTTGGCTAAGTAAGAGTAGAGTAGAGTAGTGCTCGAGTAGGCTAGGCTAGGCTAGATTAGAGTCAACTAAAGTAGAGTAGAGTAGAGTAGAGAAGAGCAGAATAGAGTAGAGCATTACAGAGTAGTATAGAGCAGAGTTGAGTAGCGTTGAGCAGAAAAGAGCAGAGTAGAGCACAGTAGAGCATAGTAGAGCAAACTAAAGTAGAGTAGAGTAGAGTAAAGCTACGTTAAGCTAAGTTAAGCTAGGCTAAGTTAGGATAATGTTAGCTAGATTAGGTTAGGCTAGGCTTGAGCAGAGTAAAGTATAGTAGAGAAAAGTAGAGTAGAGCTGAGTAGAGCAAAGTAAATAAAAGCTGAGTAGTGGAGAGTAGAGCAGAGTTAAGCTAGCTTAGGATAGGCTAAGCTAGGCTATGCGAAGCTTGGCTATAGTAGAATAGAGTAGGGTAGAGCAAAGTGAAGTAGAGTAGAATAGAGTAAAGCTAGGTTAGGCTAGGTTATAGTAGAGTAGAATAGTGTAGGGTAGAGCAGAGTAAAGTAGAGTAGAGTAGAGGAGAGCAGAATAGAGTAGAGCAAATTATAGAAGAGTAGAGCATAACAGAGCAGAGCAAAGTAGAGTAGAGTTAGGATAGGCTCGGCTAGGCTAGAGCATAGTAGATTAGCATTAGGTTATTGTAGGCTAGGCTAAGCTAGGTTAGAGTATAGTGGAGTAGAGTAGAGTAGAGTAGCATAGAGTAGAGAAGAGTAGAGTAGAGTAGAGAAAAGAAGAGTAGAGCTAGTTTAGGCTAGGTTAGACTAAAGTAAAGTAAAGTAGGTAGGCTAGGTTAGAGTAGAGTAGAGTATGGTTGAGTAGACCTAGAGTAAAGTGGCATAGAGTAGAGTGTTATTAGGCTAGGTTAAGCTAGGCTAAAGTATAGTATAGTAGAGTAGAGTAGAGCTAAGTTAGGCTTGACTAGGCTAAGATAAAGTACAATAAAGTAGAGTAGAGTAGAGAAGGAAGGGTAAAGCAGAGTAGAGCAAAGCAGAGTAGAACAAAGTAAAGTAGAGTAGAGAAGAGTGGAGCAGAGTAGAGTAGAGCAATAAAAAGTAGAGTAGAGCATTGTAGAGCATAGTAGAGTAGAGCAAAGCTTGGTTATGGCTTGGGTAGGTTAGGCTAGGCTAGGTTAGAGTAGAGTAGAGTAGAGTAGAGTAGAGTGGAGTAGAGCAGAGTAGAGTAGAGTAAAGCTAAGTTAGGCTAGGCTAGAGTAAGCTTGGTAAGGTTGGGCTAGACTTGAGTAGAGTTGTGTAGAGTAGAGTAGAGTAGAGTAGTGTAGAGCTCAATTAAGCTAGGCTAAGCTAGATTAGAGGAGAGCAAAGCAAAGAAGAGTAAAGCAAAATAGAGTAGAGTTGAAAAGAGAAAAGTAGAGCAGAGGAGAGAAAAGCTGAAAAGAGTATAGTAGAGTAGAGTAGTATAGAGTAAAGCAAAGCAGAGTATGGTAAAGCCAGGTTAAACTGAGCTAAGCTAGGCAAGGCTAGGCTAGGCTAGGTTAGAGTTGAGTAGAGTAGAAGAGTGGAGTAGAGTATAGTGTAATAGAGTAGAGTAGAGCTAGGTTAATCTCGGCTAGGAAGGGTTAGCCTAGGCTAGGTAAGGATATGCTAAAGTAGACGTAGAGTAGAGTAGAGCTCGATTAGGCTAGGTTAGGCATGGCTAGGCTAGGCTAGAGTAGAGTAGAGTAGATTAGAGTGGAGTAGAGCAAGGCAGAGAAGAATAGGGTAGAGCAGAGCATAGTAGAGTAGAGTAGAGCTAGGCTAGGCTAACCTAGGTGAGGTTACGTTAGGTTAGAGTGGAGTTGAGTGGAGTAGAATTGAGTAAAGCAAGGTAGAGTGGACTAGAGTTAAGTAGAGTAGAGTAGAGAAGAGCAAAGTAGAGTAGACCAGAGTAGATTAGAATGTTAGCAGAGTATAGCAGAGTAGAGTAGTGCCAAGTTAGGCTATGCTAGGTTAGGCTAGGCTATGTTAGGATAGGTTAGAGTAGAGTAGAGTAGAGTAGATTTAGAGTAGAGTAGAGTAGATTAGAGTAGAGTATAGTAGAGTAGAATAGAGTAGAGTAATGCTAGGTTAATCTAGGCTAGGTAGGGGCTAAGCAAGGCTATAGGCCTGGTTAGGCTTGTCTAGAGTAGAGTAGAGTAGAGTAGGGTTGAGTAGAGGAGACCTAGGTTAGGTTAAGTTAGGCTAGGCTAAAGTTGAGTAGAGTAGAGTAGAGAAGAGTAGAGCAAAGTTAGAAGTAGAGGAAAGCAGAGCAGAGCAGAGCAAGTAGAGTAGAGCTAGGTTAGGCGACGCTAGGTTAGGCTAGGCTGGGCTAGAGTAGAGTAGCGAAGAGCTAGGTTAGTCTATTGTAAATTAGGTTAGGATAGATAGAAGTATAGTAGAGCAGGCTAGGTTAGTCTAGACTAGGCTAGAGTGGAGATAGAGTAGACTTGAGCTAAGTTAGGCAAGGTTAGGCTATAGTACAATACAATAGAGTTTAATAGCATATAGTAGAGAGCAGAGGAGAGTAGAGCAGAGCAGAACAGAGTAGAACAAAGCAGAGCATAGTAGAGTAGAGAATAAGAAAGTGGAGTATAGTAGAGCAAAGGTAGGTTACACTATGCTAGGCCAGGCTTGGCTTGGCGAAGCTATGCTATACTAGAGTAGAGTGGAGTCGGCTTGAATAGAGTAGATTGCAATAGAGCTACATAGGCTATGCTAGGCTTGCCTTGTTTATAGTAGAGTAGAGTAGAGTAGAGTAGACTAGAGTAGAGTATAGCTAAGTTAGGCTAAGTAAGGCTTAGGCCAAGCTAGGCTAAGATAGGCCAGGCTAGGCTAGGCATGAGTAAAGTAGAGAAGAGTAGGGTAGTGTAGAGTGGAGTAGAGTAGAGCTCTATTAGGTTAGGTTAGGCTATGGTATGCTAGAGTAGGCTAGAGCAGAGTAGAGTTGAGTAGAGAAAAGTAAAGCAGAGCAGTGCAAAGTATAGTAGAGTAAAGTAGAGCACTACAGAGCAGAGCAGAGTAGAGTAGAGCAAAATAGAGTTGAGCTGAGTGGAGCAGGGCAAAGCTTGGAGTAGAGCAAGGTAAAGCTAAGCTAGGTAAGGTTAAGCTTTGTTAGGCTAGGTTGGAGTTTAGTAGAGTAGAGTAGAGTATAGTAGAGAAGAGTAGGGTAGAGTATGGTAGAGGAGGAGTAGAGTAGAGTATAGTATCGTATAGTTGAGTAGAATTGAGCTTGGTTAGGCTGGGCTCGGCTTGGCTAGGCTAGGCTAAGTTAGGCTAAGTTAGAGAAGAGTTGAGTAGAGTAGTGCAGTGTAGAGTAGAGCTAGGTTAGATTAGGCTAGGCTCGAGTAAAATAGAGTAGAGTAGAATGGAGCAGAGTAGAGTAGAGCAGAGCAGTGTAGACCACAGCAGAGCATAACAAAGTAGGGCTAGGTTAAGCTAGGCTAGGCTAGGCTAGGGAAGGATAGAGTAGACTAGAGTAGAGTAGAGTGGAGTATAGTAGAGCTAGGTTAGGCTAGGCAAGGTTAAGCTAGGTTAGATTATAGTAGAGTAGAGTAAAGTAGAGCTAAGTTAGGCTAGGGTGAGCACGATTAGGTTATGCTCGGCTAGATTAGAGTATAGTAGAGTAAAGTAAAGTAAAGAAGAGTATAGTACAATAGAGTAGAGTAGAGTGGATAAAAGTATAGTAGAGTAGAGTAACACAGAGAAGAGTTAGTTTATGTTAGGTTAGGCTACATTAAGCTAGGCTAGAGTAGACAAGGGTAGAGTAGCATAGAATAGAGTAAAGTAGAATAAAAGAGAGGAGAGGAGAGCAGAGTAGAGGAGAGCAGGGTAGAGCAGAGTAGAGAAAAGTAGAGTACAACATTATGGAGAAGAGCAGAGTAGAGCAGAGTAGAGTAACGTAAAGCTAGGTTAGGCTAGGCTAAGAAAAGTTAGGGTAGGCTAGAGTAGAGTAGAGTAAGAGAAGAGTAGAGTAGAGTAGAGTAGATTAGAGTAGAGCTATGTTTGTTATGCTAGGCTAGGTTACAGTAGAGTAGTGTAGAGTAGAGTAAAGAAGAGCAGAGTGGAGCAAAGTAGAGCAGAGTAGAGTAGAGGAAAGTAGAGTAGAGCAGAGCTAAGTTATGCTAGGCTGCACTAGGCTAGAGTAGAATAGAGTAGAGTAGAGTAGGGTTAGAGTTAGGTTAGGCTAGGCTAGATTATACTAAGTTTTTGTAGGGCAGAGTAGGAGTAGAGTAGAGCATAGTTGAGTAGAGTCGAGTAGAGTAGAGTAGAGTGGAGTAAAGTTGAGTAGAGTAGTATAGGAGTAAAGTATAGTAGAGTAGATGAAAGGAGAGGCTAGGTTAAGCTAGGTAGGATTGGCTAGGATAGAGTAGAATAGAGTAGAGTAGTGTAGAGTATAGTAGAGTTGACGAAAGAAGAGTGGAGTAGAGTAGAGGAAGAGTAGAGCAGGGAAAAGCAAAGTAGAGTAGAGCAGAGTAGAGAGGAGAAGAGCATAGAAGAGCACAGAAGAGCAAAGCATAGCAGAGCTCAATTAGGATATGGGAGAAGAGAAGAGAGCAAAGGAGAGGACAGAAGAGTAGAGTAGTGCAGAGCATAGCAGAGTAGAAAAGAGTAGAGCATGGAAGAGCAATGTAGAGTAGAGTAGAATAGAGAGGAGAAGAGCAGAGCAGAGCAGAGCTAGGTTAGGCTAGGCTAGGCTAAAGTTAAGTAATAGAGTAGAGTATAGTGCAGTAGTGCTAGGTTAAGTTAGGCTTGGCTAGGCTAGAGGTAGAGTGGAGTAGAGTAGAGTAGAGTAGGTGTAGACTATAGTAGAGTAATGTTGACAAAACAATAGTAGAGTATAGCAAAGTAGAGTAGAGTATAGTGGAGGAGAGCAGATTAGAGCAGAGGAGAGTAGAGCAAAGTTAGGTTAGGCAAGGCTAGGCTAGGCTAAGCTAAGCTAGAGTAAAATAGAGTTGAGTAGAGTAGAAGAGAGTAGAGTAGAATATAGTAGAGTTGGAGTAGAGCTGAGCTACGGTAGGTTAGGCTTGTCAAAGATAAGCTAGGCTAAGCTAAGCTAGTTTAGGCTAGGCTAGCTTAGGCTATGCTAGAGTAGAATAGTAGAGTAGAGAAGAGCTAGGTTAGGCTAGGAAAGGTAATGGTAGGCTAGGTTATGCTAGATTTGAGTACAGTAAAGCAGAGTTGAGTGGAATAGAGCTGAGCGAAGTAGAGTAGAGCAGATTAGAGCAAAGCAGAATAGACCAGAGTAGAGTAGTACATAGTAGATAGAGCAGAGTAGAGCAGAGGAGGAGAGAGTAGAGAAGAGAAAAGTAAAGTAGAGTATAGCAGAGTAAAGAAGAGCTAAGCTATGTTAGGTTAGGCTAGGCTAGGCTAGGGCAGAGTAGTGTAGATTAGAGTAGAGTAGAGTAGAGTAGAGGTAGGTTAGGCAAAGTTAGGCTAGGTTAGGCTAGGAAAAGCTAAAGTACAATAATGTAAAGTAAGAGCAGAGTAGAGTAGAAACAGAGCATAGTAAAGTAGAGTAGTGTAGAGCAGGGTAAGGAAAAGTAGAACAAAGCAGAGTAGAGAAGAGCAGAGCAAAGAAATGTAGAGCCAAGTAGAGCAGAGCAAAGCAGAGGAGAACAGAGCAGAGAATAGAAAAGTAGAGCATGGTAGAGTAGAGAATAATATAGTGGAGTAAAGCAGAGCTCTGTTAGGCTAGGCTAGGCTGGAGTACAATAGACTAGTATAGAGCAGAGTAGAGTAGAGTAAAGTAGAGTTGAGCTAGGTTTCACTAGGCTAAGATTGGCTAGGTTAGAGTAGAGTTAAGTATAGTAGTAGTAAACTAATGTAGAGTAGAGTAGAATAGGGTAGAGTAGAGTTGAGTTGAGGTTAATAGAGTAGAGTAGAGCTAGGTTTGCTTAGGCTAAGTTAGGCTAGGCTAGGCTAGGATAGGCTAGGCTTGGCTAGAGTAAGGGAGAGTACAGTAGACTAGAGTAGAGCTAAGCTAGGTTAGGCTAGGCAAGCCTATGCTAGGCTAGGCAAGGCTAGAGTAGAGTTGAGCAGAGCATAGTAGAGTAGAGCAGAGTAGAGCAAAATAGAGCTAAGTTAGCTAAGCTTGCTAGGCTAGGTTTGGCTAGGCTAGGCTAGGCAAGGTTAGAGTAGAGTGGAGTATAATAGAGTAGAGAAAAGCAGAATTTAGTAGAGTAGAGTTAGGGGATGCTTTGCTAAGCTAGCATAGGCTAGGCTAGGATATATGAGACTTAGTTAGAGTAGAATATGGTAGAGTAAAGCTAAGTTAGGCTAGGCTAGGTTATAGTATAGAGTAATGTAGAGTAGAGTAGAGTAGAGAAGAGAAGAGCAGAACATAGTAAAGTAGATCAAAGCATGGTAGAGTAGAGTAGAGCAGAGAAGAGATAGCTTAGGCTAGGCTAAGCTAGGATGGACTATGCAATGCTAGCCTAGAGTAAAGAAGAGTAGGATAGTGTAGAGTATAATAGAGAATGATT
Source organism: Vanilla planifolia (assembly GCA_023846275.1). Classification (NCBI taxonomy): domain Eukaryota; kingdom Viridiplantae; phylum Streptophyta; class Magnoliopsida; order Asparagales; family Orchidaceae; genus Vanilla; species Vanilla planifolia. Next base: position 25,251 of record JAIUJO010001254.1, read on the forward strand.
AAGATAGGCTAGGCTAGGTCAGAGTAGAACAGAGTAAAGTAGAGTAAAGCTTGGTTAGGCTAAACTAGGATAGGTTAAGGTAGGCTTGGATAGACTAAGCTAGGCAAGGCTAGGCTAGAGTATAGTAGAGTAGAATAGAGGAGAGTAGAGTATAGTAGATTAGAGTAGAGTCGAGTAAGGTAGAGCTTTGTTAAGCAAGTCTAGGTAAGGCTTGGCTTGAGTAAAGTAGAGTATAATAGTGTAGAGTAGAGTAGAGTAGAGTAAAGTGGAGTAGAGTAGGCCAAAAAAGAGTAGAGAAGAGTAGACAAGAGCAGAGTAGAGTAGAGAAAAGCAAAGCAGAAGAGCATAGTAAAGTAGAGTAAAAAGAGTAGAGCAAAGTAGAGTAGTGCAGAACAATGCAGGGTAGAGAAGAGTAGAGTAGAGCAAAGCTAGGTTAGGTACATCTAGGCTAAACTAGGCTTGAATAGGCTTTATCAGAGTTGAGTAGAGTAGAGTATAGTAAAGTAGAGAAGAGTTGAGTAGAGTAGAGTAAGGTTAAGCTAAGCTAGGCTAGGCAAGTTTAGGCTAGGGTAAGTTGGGCTAGGCTTGGCTAGAGTACCGTAGAGTAGAGCTTCATTAGGCTAAGCTAGGCTGGCCTAGGCTAAAATAGAGTAGAATAGAGTAGAGTAGAGTAGAATAGAGTAGAGAAAAGTAGAGCAGAACTAAGTAAAGAAGAGTAGAGCAGAGTAAAGTAGAGTAGAGCAAATAATAGCAGAGTAGAGCATAGCAGATTAGAGTAGAGCTAGGTTAGGCTGAGCTAAACTAGGCTAGGTTAGGTTAAAGTAGAGTAGAGTAGAGTAGGGTAGAGTAGAGCATAATAGAGTAGAGTATAGTATAGTATAGTATAGTATAGTATAGTATAGTAGAGTAGAGCAAGGTTAGGCTAAGCTATGCAAGGCTCGACTAGGATTTGTTAGGTTAGGCTAGGCTAGAGTAGAGGAGAATAGAGTAGAGTTGAGTAGAGTTGAATAGAGTAGAGAAGAGTATAGTAGAGTAGAACAGAGCATAGTACAAAAGACAAGAGCAAGACAGAGTGAAGCAGAGCAGAGCAGAGTAGTACATAGTACAGTAGAGCAAGGCTAGGTTATACTACGTCAGGTGAGGTAGAGTTGAGTAGAGTTGAGTAAAGTAGAGTAGAGCTAGGTTAAGCTAGGCTAAGAGAGGCTAGGCTAAGCTAAGTTAGAGTAGAGTAGAGCTTAACAGAGCAAAGTACAGTTAGGTTAGGGTTACTAGGCTTGGGTAGAGTAGAGTAGAGCAGAGTAGAGCTAAGCTAGGATAGGTTAGGCTTGGCTAGGCTTGGCTAAGCTAGGCTAAGCTAGGCTAGGCTAGGTTAGAGTGGTAGAGTAGGGTAAAGTAAAGTAGAGTAGAGCTAGTTTAGGCTAGGCTATGCTAGGTTAGGCTAAGCTAGCATAGTCTACAGTACAGTATAGTAGAGTAGAGTAGAGTGGAGATGAGAAGAGCAGAGTAAAGTAGAGTAGTGTGGAGAAGAGCAGAGCAGAGTAGTGCAGAACATAACTAAGATATGTTAGGTAGGCTAAGCTAGAGTAGGGTAGGGTAGAGTAGAGTATAGTAGGGCTAGGTTAGGCTAGGTGAGGCTAGGCTAGAGTAGAATAGAGTAGAGTAGAGTAGAGTAGAGTAGAGTAGAGTAGAGCTAGATTAGACTAGGCTAGCCAAGACTAGAGTAGAGTATAGTAGAGTAGAGTAGAGTAGAATATGATAGAGTTGAGTAGAGTAGAGTAGAGTACAGTGGTGTAGAGTATAGTAGAGCAAAGGAGAAGATAATAAAGGAGAGGAGAGGAGAGGAGAGTAGAGGAGATGAGATGAGAGGAGAGGAGAGGAGAGCAGAACTGAGCAGAGTATAGTAGAGTAGTGCAGAGTACAACTGAGCAGAGCAGAGCAAACTAGAGCAGAGGTTGGTGAGGCTAGGCTAGACTAAGCTAGGCTAGAGAGTAGAGTAGAATAGAGTAGAGTAGAGTAGGGCTAGGTTTGGATAGGCTTGGTTAGGCTAAGTTAGAGTAGAGTAGAGTAGAATAGAGTAGAATAAAGTAGAGCAGGGTAGAGTAGAATAGAGTAGAGTAGAGGAGAGTGGTGTAGGACAGAGTAGAGTAGGTTAAAGTAGATTAGAGCAGAGCAATTTATAGTAAAGTTGAGCAGAGCAGAGCTGGGAAGAGCAGAGCTAAGATAGGCAAGGTGAGGATAAAGTAGAGTAAAGGAAAGTAGTGTTAGGTTAGGCTAGGCTAGGCAAGGTTGGGTTAGAGTAGAGTAGAGTAGAGTAGAGTGGCATGGGGTAGAGTAGAGTGGTGTAGACTAGAGTAGACTATAATATAGTAGAGTTTAGTAAAGTAGAGTGGAGTATAGTAGAGTTAAGTTAGGATAGGCTAGTTTAGGCTAGGGTAGGCTAAGCTAAGTATGGCTAGAGTAAAGTAGCATAAAGAAGAGTAGAATAAAGCATAGCTCAATTAAGCTAAGCTTTGTTAGAGTGGAGTAGAGCAGAGTAGAGTAGAGTCGAGCAGAGCAAAGATAGGTTAGGCTAAGATAGGCTAGGCTAGGCTAAAGTATAATAGAGTAGAGCTTGGTTATGCTAAGCTAGGCTAGAGTAGAGTAGAGTAGAGTAGAGATAGGTATGGCTAGGTTAGGCTAGGCTAAGCTATGCTAGAATAGAGTAGAGTACAGTAAAGTAGAGTAGAGTAGAGTAGAGTAGAGTAGAGCAGAGTATAGTAGAGCAGAATAAAGCAAAGTTGAGAAGAGTAGAGTAAAGACAAGAATAGTAGAGTAGAGTAGAAGAGCATACCAGAGCATTATAGAGTAGAGTAGAGTAGAGTAAAGTAGTGTAGAGGAGAGCAGAGCAGAATAGAGTAGAGCAGAGTAGAGCTAGGTTGTTCTATGCTAGGCTAGGCTAGGCTAAGCTTTAGTAGAGTAAAGTGGATTAGAGCTGGGTTGGTTAGGCTAGGCTAGAATAGAGTAGAGTATAATAAAGTAGAGAAGAGTTGAGTTAGATTAGGCAAGGCTAGGCTTGCATATGCTAGAGCTCAGTAGAGTAGAATAGAGTAGAGTAGAGTGGAGTAGAGTAAAGTAATGTAGAGTAGAGTAGAGTAAAATAGAGTAGAGTAGAGTAGAGTAGAGTAGCATAGAGTAGAGTAGAGGAGAGGTGAGGATAAAAGAAGAGAGGAGAGGAGACAAGAGGAGAGGTTAGGAGGGGAGTAAAGAGGATAGTAGAGCTGAGCAAAGCATAAAAGAATATAGTAGAGCAGAGTATAGAAGAGCAAAGCTGAGCAAAGCGAAGCAGGGCAGAGTAGAGCAGAGCAGAAGAGAGCAGAGCTAGGTTAGGCTAGGCTAGCTAGAGTAAAGTAAAGAAGAATAGAGTGAAGTTAAGCAGAGAAAAAAGGTAGTGTGGAGCAGAGCATAACTTGGAAGAGTAGAGTAGAGCAGAGCAGAGCTAGGTTAAGCTAGGTTAGGTGAGGCTAGGCTAGACTAGAGTAGAATAGAGTATAGTAAAGTAGATAGAGCTAGGTAAGGATAGGATAGGCTAGGCTAAGTTAGAGTAGAGTAGAGTAGAGTGGAGCATATTAAAGTAGAGTAAAGAAAAGTAGAGCTAAGTTAGGCTAGGCTAAGCTAAGCAAGGCTAGGAATGGCTAGTTAGGCTAGGATAGGCTAGAGCAGAGTAGAGTAGCATAGAGTATAGTAAAGTAGAGTAGAGCTAGGTTAGGCTAGGCTTGGATAGAGTAGACCAAAGTAAAGTAGAGTATAATAGAGTAGAGTAGAGTAAAGTAGATTAGAGAGAAATAGAGTAGAGCACAGTGAAGTAGAGTAGAGTAGAGTATAATGGAGCTAGGTTAGGTTAGGCTTGGCAAGGCTTGGCTAGGCTAGGCTAAGCTAGAGTGTAATTGAGTTTAGTACAGTAGAGTAGAGTAGATTAGAGTAGAGTTGAGCAAAGTAGGCAGAGTAGAGCAGAGCAAAGTAGAGTAAAGCAGAATAAAGCTAGGTTAGGTTAGGAAATGCTAGAGTAGAGGAGAGTAGTGTAGGGAAGAGCAGAGTAGAGTAGACTAGAGTAGGGAAGAGTAGAGGAGAGTAGAGCCAAATTGAGTAGGGAAAAATAGAGTAGAGTAGAGTAGAGCATGGTTAGGCTATGCTAGGCTAAAGTAGAGTAGATTAAAGTAGAGTAGAAAAGAGTAGAGTACAGATAGGTTAGGCTAGGTTAAAGTAGAGTAGAGTAGAGTAGAGTATAGTTAGGTTTGGCTAGGCTAGGCTAGGATAGGCTAGGCTATACTAGGTTATTATAGAGTAGAGTAGAGCTACGTTAGGGCAGGATATGCTAGAGCACAGGAGAGCAGAGCAAAACAAAGTTGTTAAGAGCAGAGCAGAGTAGTGCAGAGCAGAGTAGAGTTAAGGAGAATTAGGTTATGATAAGCTAGGTTAGGCTAGGCTAGGCTAAGGTAGGCTAGAGTAGAGTAGAGTAGAGTAGAGCTAGGTTAGGCTAGCTAGGCTAAGCAAGGATAGAGTAGAGTAGAGAAGGGTAGAGTAATGGAAAGCTTAGTTAGGCATGGCTAGGCTAGGTTAGGCTAGAGTAGAGTAGTGTAGAGAAGAGTAGAGTAGAGTAGGGCTCGGTTAAGCTTGGCTAATCTAGGCTAGGTAAGGCTAGAGTGTAGTAGAGTAAAGTAGAGTAATGCAAAGAAGAGCAGAGTAGAGAAAAACAGAGTGGAGCAGAGTAGGGAAGAGTAGGGTAGAGTAAAGTAGATCAGAGCAAAGTGGAGTTAAGCAGAGTAGAGCAGAGTAGAGCTAATTTAGGCTAAGCTAGGTTAACTTAGAGTAAAGTAGAGTAGAGTAGAGTAAAGTACAGTAGCATATAGTAGATTAGAGTAGAGTATAGTAGAATCTAGTAGAGTAGAGGTAGGTTAGGCCGGGTAGGCTTGGCTAGGTTAGGCTATGTAATAGTAGAGTGAGTATAGTAGAGTGGAGTATATTCGAGCTAAGTTAGGTTAGGCGATGCTAGGCTAGGCTTGGATTGACTAGGATAGGCTAGGTTAGGCAAGTGTAGGCTTTGCTAAATTAAAGTAGAATAGACCATAACAGAGTAAAGCAGAGCAAAGGTAAGCACAGTAGATAGAGAAGAGTAGAGCAGAGTAGAGCAGAGCTAGGTTAGGCTAAGTCAGGCTAAGCTAGAGTCAAGTAGAGTAGTGTAGAGCTAGGTTAGGATAAACTGGGCTAGTCTGGAGTAGGGCAGTGTAAAGTAGAGCAGAGTAGAGTATAGCATAGTGGAGTAAAGTAGAGCACAGTAGAGTGGAGTAAAGAAGAGCAGAACAGAGCTTGGTTAGGCTAGGTGAGGCTAGAGCAGAGTAGAGTAGAGCTTTGCTAGGCTAAGCTAAACTAGGCTACATTAGACTAGAGTACGATACAGAAGAGTAGAGTAGAGCAGAATAATATAGAGTAGAGCAGAGTTGAGAAGAGTAGAGGAGAGTATAGTAGAGTAAAGCAAATTAGAGCATAGCATAATAGAGTAGAGCTAGATTAGGCTAGGGTAGAGTAGAGAAGATTTGAGCTAAGTTAGGCTAGGCTAGGCTAGAGTAGAGTTGATTTGAGTAAAGAAGAGCAGAGTAGAGTATAGTAGAGTAAAGCAGAGTAGAGGAGAGTAGAGGAGAGTAGAGTAGAGTAGAGTAGAGTAGAGCTAAGTTAGGTAAGGTTAGGCTAAGCGACTGTAGGCTAGGTTAGGATAGGCTAGAGATGAGTCGAGTAGAGTAGAGTAGAGCTTGGTTAAGCTAGGCTAGAGTATAATATAATAGCATAGGGTAAGATAAAGTAGAACAGAGCAAACAAGAGCAGTGTTGAGTAGAGCAGAACAGAGTAGAGTAGAATGGAGATGAGTAGAGCTAAGGTAACCTAGGTTAGGCTAGGGTAAGCTAGGTTGGCTAGGCTAGGCTAGAGTAAAGTATTATTGAGACAAATAGAGTAAAGTAGAGCTAGGGTTGGCTAAGGTAGGCTAAGCGAGGCTAAAGTGTTGTAGAGCAGAGTAGAGTAGAGCAGGGAAGAGTAGAGTAGAGTAGAACAAAATAGAGCAGAGCAGACTAGAGCAGAGTAGAGTAGAGCATAGTAGAGCTAGGTTAGGCTAGGCTATGCTAGGTTACACTTGGCTAAGTTAGAGTAGAGTAAAGTAGAATAGAGTAGTGTAGAGTAAAGTAGAGCTAGGTTAGGTTTGGCTAAGCAAGTTTAAGCAAAGTTAAAGTAGAGAATAATAAAGTAGACTATAATAGAGTAGATTATAGTAGAGTATAGTAGAGTAAAGTTAGGCTAGGCTAGGTTAGAATAGTAAGGCTAGGCTAAGAGAGGCTATAGTATAGTAATATAGAGTAGAGTAGAGTAGTAGTAGAGCTATGTTAGGCTAGGCTAAACTAGGCTACAATAGAGTAGAGTAGAGAAGAGCAGAGTAGAGAAGAGTTGAGCAGAGGAAAGAAGAGTAGAGTAAAGTAGAACAGAGTAGAGTACAGTGGAGTAGAGCAGAGTAGAGTAGAGTAGAGCAAAGCTATGATAGGCTAGACTAGGCTAAGCTAAGCTAATCTAGAGTAGAGTAGGATAGAGTATAGAAGGGTTAGAGTTGCTAGCCTAGGTTAGGCTAGAGTGGAGTAGTGTATATTAGATGAGAATAGAGTAGAGCAAAGCAGAGTAGAGTAGAGCAAAGCAGAGTAAAGTAGACAAGTGTAGAGAAGAGAAGAGTAAAGTAGTGTAGAAAAGAGCAGAATAGAGTAGAGTAAAGCTAGGCTAAGCTTGGCTAGGCTAGGCTAAGTTAAGCTAGGTTAGAGTAGAGTAGAAAAGAATAAAGTGTAGAAGAGTAGAGTAAAACAGAGTAGAGTAGAGTAGAGGAGACTAGAGTAGATTAAAATAGAGTAGAAGAGAGTAAATTAGAGTAGAGTAGAGCAGACTAGAGCAAAGCAGAGTAGGGTACAGCAGAGCAGAGCAAAATAGAGCAAGCTAAGTTAGACTAAGCTTGGGTAGCTTAGGTTAAGTTATAGTAGAGTAGTGTAGAGTAGAGTAGAGTAGAGTACAATAGAGTAAAGTAGAGCAGAGTAGAAAAGAGTAGAGTAGAGCGGAGTTAAGTAGAGTAGAATGGAGTATAGTAGAATAGAATAGTGTAATCTAGAGGAGAGTAATGTATAGTAAAGTAGAGTTGCATAGAGAAGAGTAGAGTAGAGCTAGGTTTGGTTAGGCTAGACTGGGCTATACTTGGCTAAAGTAGAGTAGAGTAGAATATAGCAGAGTAGAGGAGAGTAGAGTAGAGCAGAGTAGAGTAGGTAGAGCAGAGCTGAGCTGAGCTTAGTAGAGTAGAGTTTAGTAGAGAGGAGTAAAGTATAGTAGAGCAAAGTAGAGTAGAGCCAAGCTAGGTTATACTAGGCTAGGTTAGTCTAGGCTAGGCTAGAGTTTAGTGGAGTAAAGCCAGGTTAGGCAATGCTAGGCTAAAGTAGGTTAGGCTACACTTGAGTAGAATAGAGTAGAGTAGAGCTGAGTAGAGCTAGGTTAAGCTAAGCTAGGCTAGAGTATAGTAGAGAAGAGTAGAGTAGCATACATTAGATCAGAGCTAGGTTAAGCTAGGCTAGATTAGGCTAAACTAGGCTATGCTAGAGTATAATAGAGTAGAGTAGGGTAGAGTATAGTAGAGTTGATCTAAGCTAGGTTAGGCTGAGTTGGACTAGAGTAGAGTAATGTAGAGTAGAGTAAAGTAGACTAGAGCTAGGTTAGTCTAGCCTTGGCTAGGCAAGGGTAGGCTAGGCTTGTTTAGGCTAGGTTAGAGTATAGTAAATTAGAGTATACTTGAGTTGACTAGAGTAGAGTAGAGTAGATAAGAGTATAGTGGAGTAGAGTAGAGTAGAGCAGAGGAGAGTAAAGTAAAGCAGAGTGGAGTAGAGCAGAGCTTGGTTAGATAAGGCTAGGGTAGGCTAGAGTAGAGTAGAGTGGAGTAAGGTAAGGTTAAGTTTGGCTAGGCTTAGCAAGGCGAGGTTAGAGCGGTTACATTAGGCTAGGCTAGAGTGGAGTGGAGTAAAGTAAGACATAGTAGAGTAAAGAAGAGCAGAGTAAAGTAGATTAAAGGAGAGCAAAAAAGAGCAGAGTTGAGTATAATAGAGTAGAGCAAAGTAGAGTAGATCTAGGTTAGGGTAAGCTAGGCTAGGTCAGGCTATATTAGAGTAGAATAGAGTAAAGTAGAGTAGAGTAGAATGGAGTAGAGTAGAGCAAAGCAGAGTAGAGTTGAGCAAAGTAGAGCAAAATAGATTAGAGCTAAGCTAAGATTATCTAAGCAAAGTAGAGTAAAGTAGAGTAGAGTAGAGCAAAGCTTAGCAGAGTAGATTAGAGTAGGGTAGAGCACAGTAGAGCATACTAGAGAAGAGGAGAGCAGTGTATAGTAGAGTAGAGTGGAGCAGAGTAGAGTAGAGTTATGTTAGGATAGGCTACGTTAGGCTTGGCAAAAGTAGGTAAAGTAGACTAGAGTAAAGCTAGGTTAGGTTAAGCTAGGATAGGTTAGGGTAGAGTAGAGTAGAGTAAAGTATAGTAGAGTAGGGCAGAGCATAGAAGAGTTGAGCAAAGAAAAGCAGAGCAGACTGAAGAAGAGCAGAGAAGAGCTCGTTAGGCTAGGCTAGGCTGGGCTAAGTTAGCCTAGGTTAGGCAAGGCTAACGTGAAGTAAAGTTGAGTGGAGTAGAGTAGAGTAGAGTTAAGTTTGGTTAGGCTAAGTTATGCTAGATTTTAGTAAAGTAGAGTATAGTAAGCTATAATAGAGTATAATAGAGTAGAGTAGAGCTAGCTTTGCCTAAACTTTGCTTGACTAGCCTAGGGTAGGGTAGGTTAGGCCAGGCTAGGCTAGGCTTGGGTAAGCTAGGTTAGGCTAGGCCTAGAGTTTAGTAGAGTAGAGTAGAGTAGTGAAGATTAGTGTAGAGAAGAGTGGAGTAGAGTAGAGTAGAGCTAGGTTAGTCAAGGCTATAGTAGAGTATAGCGGAGTAGAGTTGAGTAGAGTAGAGCAGAGTAGAGAATTACGGTGAAAAGCAGAGATGAGTAGAGTAGAGCAGAGTAGAGTAGAGTAGAGCTAGGTTAGGCTAAGCTAGGCTAGGCTAGGCGAGGTTAGAGAAGATTAGAGTAGAGTAGAGTCGAGTATAGTAGGTTAGAGTGGAGTAGAGCTAGGTTAGACAAGGTTAGCATATAGTAGAGTGAAGTAAAGAAGAGTAGTACAGACCAGAGCAGAGTAGAGCAGAGCAGAGCAGAGCAGAGTAAACAAAAGTATAACAGAGCAGAGCTATGTTAGGTTAGGCAAGGCTAGAGTAGAGTAGAGTAGAAGATAGCTAGGTTAGGCTCAGGAAGGCTAGGCTAGGCTAGCCCAAAGTAGAGTAGAGTAGAACATAACTAGGTTAGGCTAGGCTAGCTTCAGTTAGGCTAGGCTAGAGTAGAGTAGAGTAGAGTATAATAGAGCTAAGTTTGGCTATGCTAAGTTAGGCTCTATTAGAGTAGAGTGGAGGTCAATAGAGCTTAGTAGAGTAGAGCAGAGTAGAGCAGAACATAGTAGAGCAAAGTACTTGGGAGTAGAGCTAACCAAAGTTAAGTTAGGATAAGTCAGGCATGGTTAGGCAAGGCTATGGTAGGCTAGGCAGGGCTAGGCTAGGCTAGGCTAAGCTTGGCTAGAGTCAAGTAGAGTAGAGCAGAGCTAGGTTGGGAAAGGCTAGGCTAGGCTAGGTTAGAATAGAGTAGAGTAGAGTAGAGCTTGGTTTGGCTAGGCTAGGGTAGAGTTGAGTAGAGTGGAGAAGAGTAGAGAACAATAAATTAAAGAACTATAGAGCCGAGTAAACCAGAATATAGAAGAGCAGAACAAAGTAGAGCAGAGCCAAGAAGAGTAGAGTAGAGCTAGGTTAGGCTAGGTTGGAGTAGAGTAGAGCAGAGTAGAGCAGAACAGAGTAGAGCTAGGTTAAGCTTGGCTAAGCTAGCTATGTTAAGCTAAATTAAGCTAGACTCAAGTAGAGTAGAGTATAATAGAGTAAAGTATAGTAGAGTAGAGTAGAGTAGAGTATAGTTAAGTAGAGCTCAGTTTGGTTAGGTTAGGCTATGCTAGGCTTGGTTAAAGTAGAGTAAAGTGGAGCAAAGTAGAGCAGAGTAGAGCAAAGTATAGTAAAGAAAAGAATAGTAGAGCAGAGTTGTTATACCCGATAAAATATTATAGGTTTAATCTTCAATAATTCAATTGTGGCTTGGATGATTTCAAATCGACAGTAGGATGAGCCAGGAGCTCAATTGGAGGCTATTGGAATTTCTGAAATTTTCTGGGGATTTTTCGGAGCACCGAGATTTTTTTTAAAAAAAACCGGAATTTGGATTTTTTCCTTTTACCGCGCGTGAACCGGACCGGAGCGGTTCAGCGAAGGTGGGCCGGTTCGCCGAGGTGTGTTTGCGCGTGCGTTTGGATAAGCCGTGGATAAGCGGATCGGACGGGCGAGATCAGCGGTGGAGATTAACCGGCTGATCGGGTGTTAAGCGGCGTTTTTGGAAGGTCAACCGGCGCTTAATGGGTCTTAACGGGTTATTACCGGTTTAAGCTGGGTATTTAACCTAAACTGTTCGGCTGTTAGGGTTTCGAACGGCGGCTAGAGGCGAGGTGTTCGCGACGAACGGCGGTAATTTCCGGCAGCCTTCCAAGGGGCTTTTGGTAACCGGAGATTCGCGGGACAGAGGCGAGCATTTTGGTACCGGTTTCGTTCGGCGAGGAGCTGCGGTTGATCGCATGCGAGCTTCACCGTCGCCGGCGACGAGCAAAGGTAGGAAATTCAGTTTTAAATTAGTTAATTAGTAGAAATTAAAAGCATGGAATATTTTGCTTAATGAACACAAGCATGTGGATGAAAAATCGGACTTAGTTGAATGCTAATCTGCGTCTTTTACAATTTTTGGATTTCTTGAAAATTTCCCATTTCGCCGGAAAATTTAGTTAATGCTTAGGAACATGTTAGGGATTTGTATTATCAGTTTGCCATTGAATTAGTTAATTAATTGTTGGATTACTCTTACGGCAATGGCGTACGGGCGAACTCTTTTGGCGGAAATTTTAAATTAGTGGCATTATTGAAACATTAGGATAGTACGAACATCGAATTTTGTTTCTCCTTGTTCGCGTTCGCCGGAAATCGACGGAAGGAATTGGATTGGTCGGCGATTGCTTCAGTTAGGGTTCGCGGGAGTCGGACCGAGGAAGGAGAAGGGTTTAGATTAATTACGAATTTATCTAAGTAATTAATGGTATTTATATAATATTAATTAGTAATTATATTTATTTAAGCATCGACCGATTAACGGATTATTAAAGAATTTGGTTCGGCGGTGTCGCGGTTCAGCGCGAGGGTTCCGAACCGGCAGCGAAAACCTGTTCAGCGGGATTCGGCGCGGACGAACGGCGCGGAGGAAAATTTAATTCGGAAATTAAATCCAAATTTTCGGAAAAAGGATATATGTGGAATTTAAATTTTAAATTCGGAAATTTATTCCGAATTTCGGAAAATGGAAAAAGGGCAGAAATTTATTTTGGAAATTAAAATTTCCTGAAGTGAGGAAGAGGTGATTTTTAGAAATCACGTAGCCAAGTTGAAATTGACGGTTGGAAATTACCCATAAAGTCAGTGCAGCTGGATTAGTTGGAAGGAAGTGTAACACTTGGGTGCTACCAGAATAGTCAGAATTTTGGTACAGTTTGTGTTGCTTGGATGGCAATGACATGGATTGAGTCAGTTTACTCAGTGTTGGCATATTTCATGGATTGGCATATTGGACTGGACTACTATAGGCCCTATATGATGTTTTAGGGTAGTTGTGGTAGGTAACTGTGCGGTACAGACTTAGCTTTCACAGTATACATGTGGACTGCTATGCGCCTTGTTGTATCTGGACACATGTTGCCGAATCTTAGAGTTAGAGCTTGGCAATGACTGTAGGGGCGTGGCCTCTATGGAAATTGTTGGGAGAGGACTTCTTGTGACGGTGGCTGAGTCGATCTCTTCTGGTCCACGAGTGTAGGCCTGCGCGCCTGAGAGTGGCAGTGGCAGGGGTGACTCGCCGTGGCTAGTCAAGTGTGTAGGCCTGCGTGCCTGAGGGTGGCAGGGGTGTCTCACGTTGGCTAGAGATCTATGTGACAGGTTCTGTCTATAGTCTCCAGAAGATTGATTGACGAGAGACGCTGCGGTGTCGGGTGCTAGGCGTTGTGATGCGTGCACAGAGATGGGCGTGTCCCGTTGGCATGCTTTGCCTAGGCGCCATGCGTGCGCAGAGATGGGCGTGTCCCGCTGGCATGCTGCCTGGGAGCACAGAGGAGAGCTACTCTGGTGTGACTGGGGGTGACTGTGGTTGGTCAGAGTCTGGGACTGAGAGTGCCTTTCCACCCTACATTGTTATGCTGTATTCCTATACTCCTGCTATTATCCTTCTCTTGCATGTGAGTTTTTACTAGCTGTCTTTCCTACTGGGCGTAGCTCACTCCTTTATTATCTATATTTTTCCAGCGGCTCGACAGCCTTGACGCCACCCAGATTAGGTGGGATCGTGGTCAGCAGGCTAGTGGAGGATATCTGATCTGTGATTTTCTGAGATATTTTGGTTAGTGTGATTGATATTATTGGATGTATTCAGGGAGACTGTTATTCTTATGTCATGTAATATGTGAGGGTGATTCTGACTTATGTATCTAGTTGGATGATATTGTATTTGTTGGACTTGGATCTTATTCTTGTGATGTAGTTTCCATTCACTGTTTTACTTTATTGTCTTGGTGGTATAGTGTGTGGAGTGCCATATTTTATCTGAGGATGTTATGTATTTTATTTTTGATGGTGAGGTCATTGCATGACTATGGAACTTAACCGTCGGGATTCAGACTTCTATTAGATCGGTTCTCCTTCCGGTATGGGTTAGGAGTATGGGGTCTAGTAGGAGTAACATTGCGCGAGTCCATCTGTTAATTCAGGAGTCATGAACCTGATTTGACGGTGTACCCGGGAGATGGGATCCACATTGTTAAGGAAAGTAGGTGTGTAATGATGTGTTATATCCTATGTTTTTCGTAGGCTACTTAGGTTTGTATGGGACGATCTGAGCTGTCTATATGTAAAAAAAAAAATATGCCAAAAATCAGCCTAGGAAAAAAATGGGGTGTAACAAGAGTAGTTCAGAGTAGAGCAGGGTATAGCAGAGTTTGGTTAGGCTAGGCTAAGTTAGGATAGGCTAAATGTGAGTAGACTTGAGTTGAGTAGAGTAGAATAGATCTAGGTTAGGTTAAGTTAGGCTAGGCTAGGTTAGGCTAGAGTAGAGTGGAGTAGAGTAGAGCAGAGTAGAGTAGAGTAGAGCAGACAAGAACAGATTAAAGTAGAACAGAGTAGAGCAAAGCAGAGTAAAGTAGAGTAGCTTAGAGTAGAGTAGAGAAGAGTAGAGTAGAGTAGAGCAGAGCTAGGTTAGGTTAAGCTAGGTTAGAGCAGAGCAAAGCTTGGCTAGGTTAAGCTAGACTAAGCTAGGCTAAATTAGGCTAGAGTAGGGTAGAGTAGAGTGGAGAAGAGTAAAGAAGATTTGAGTAGAGTAAAGCAGAGTAGAGTAGAATAGAGAAAAATAGAGTAGAGTAGAGTAGAGCAGAGTAGAGTAGAGCTAGGCAAAGTAGACAGAGTAGAGTAGAGTAGAGTAGAGTAAAGCAGAGTAGAGCAAAGCAGAGTAGAGCAGAGTAAAGCAGAGTAGAGCAGAGTAGAGTAGAGTAGAGCAGAGTTAGGCTAGTTTAGGCTAGGTTAGGATAGAGTAGAGTATAGTAGAGCTAAGTTAGGTTAGGCTAAGCTAGGCTATGTTAGAGTTGAGTGAAGTAGAGTAGAGTAAAATAGAGTAGAGTATAGTGGAGTAGAGGAGAGTAGAGTAGAGTAGAGCTATGTTAGGTTAGGTTAGGTTAGGATAGGCTTGTCTAAGTTTGGTTAAGCTTGGTTAGGCTAAGCTAGAGTTGAGTTGAATAAAGTAGAGTTGAGTAGAGCTAAGTTAGGTTAGGCTAGGCTAGAGTGCAATAGAGTAGAGTAGAGTAGAGTACAGTAGAGTAGAGCAGAGCAGAGCAGAGTAAAGCAGAGTAGAATAGAGTAGAGCAGAGAAGAGAAAAGCAAAGAAGAGTAGAGGAGAGGAGAAGAGTAGATTGAGAATGATAGAGTAGAGTAGAGTAGAGTAATGCAATAGAGAGATATGCAGAGTAAGATAGAGTAGAGTATAATAGAGTAGAGCTAGGTTATTTTATGCTAGGCTGGGCTAGGCCAGGCTAGAGTACAGTGGAGTAGAGTAAAGTAGAGTAGGGATCGATTAGGTTAGGCTAGGCTAGGCCAAGGCTAGGCTTCGCTAGAGTAGAGTAGAGTAGAGTAGAGTAGAGCATAGCAAAGTAGAGTGGGGTAGAGTTGAGCAAAGTAGAGTAAAGTAGAGTGTGATAGAGTAGAGGAGAGGAGAGGAGAGGATAGGAGAGGCAAGAGGAGGAGAGTAGAGTCGAGTAAAGCATCGCAGAGCATAGTAGAAAGGAGCAAATAAGAGTTGAGTAGAGTAGAGTAGAGCAGAGCAAAGTAGGGAAGAGCAGAGAAGAATAAAGTAGAGTAGAATAGAGCAGAGCAAAGTGGAGTAGCAGGAGTGGAGTAGAAAAGAGCATAATAGAGTAGAGGAGAGCAGAGTAGAGTAGAGAAAAGAAGAGCAAAATAGAGTAGAGTATAGTAGAGCAAAGTAGAGTGAGGAAAAGCACGGTTAGGCTAAGCTATGCTAGGCTAGAGTAGAGTAGAGTAGAGTAAAGTAGAGTAGAGTAGAGTAGAGTTAGGTTAGGCTAGGCTAGGTTATAGTATAGTGGAGTAGAATAGAATAGAGTAGAGCAAAGTAGAGCAGAATAAAGTAGAGCAGAGCAAAGCAGAGCAGAGCAGAGTATAGTAGAGCAGAGTAGAGCAGAGCAGAGCTAAGTTAAGCTAGGCTAGGCTAGCCTAAGGTAATGTAAAATAGAGTATATTAGAACAAAGTAGAGTGAAGCTAGGTCTTTTTAGGCTGGGCTAAACTAAGTTAGAGTAGAGTAGAGTAGTATAGAGTAGAGTAGAACAGAGTAGAGTAGAGTAGAGTGGAGCAGAGTAGAGTAGAGCAGAGTAGAGTAGAGTAGAGTAGCATAGAGCAAAGTAGAGTAGAGCAAAGAAGAGTAGAGTAGAGTAGAGTAGAGTAAAGTAGAGTAGAGTAGAGCTAGGATAAGTTGGGGTAAGCTAGGCTAGGGTAGGCTAGGGTGGAGTAAGGAAGAGTAGACTAAGGTAGAGTAGAGTAGAGTAAAGTAGTGCAGAGTAATGTAGAGTAGTGTAGAGCAAAGTTAGGCTAGGCTAGGCAAGGGTAGTGTAGAGTGGAGGAAAATATAGTAGAGTAGAGTAGAGTAGAGCAGAGTAGAGTCAGGTAGAGTAGAACAGAGCTGAGCTAAAATGAAAAATGTATAGCAGAACTAGGTTAGGCTAGGCTAAGCTATACTCTACTCTAATCTGGAGCAGAGTAGAGTAGAGTAGTGTATAGTATAGTAAACTAGAGTAGAGCTTGGTTAGGCTAGGCTAAATGAGGCTGGGCCAAACTAAGCTAGAGTAGAGTAGAGTAGAGAAGAGAAGAGCAAAGAAGAGTATAACAGAGCAGAGCAGAGTGGAGTAGAGCAGAGAAGAGTATAGTAGAGCAGAGCAGAGCAAAGTAGAGTGAGCAGAGCAAAGCAGAGCAGAATAGAGTAGAGCAAAGTAGAGCTGAGTAGAGCACATATGAGTATAATAGAGAAGAGCATTATGGAGTAAAGAAGAGAAGAGTACAGCAAAATAGAGCAAAGTATAGCATAGTAGAGCAAAGCAGAGTAGAGTAGAATAGAGTAGAGTATTGTAGAGCTCCATTATGTTAGGCTAGGCTAGGATAGAGTAGAGTAGAGTATAGCTAATTTAGGTAGGCTAGGCTAGGCTATGTTAGAGTAGAGTAGAGTAGAATAGAGTATGGTAGAGTATAGTAGAGTATAGTGTAATAGAGGATTGTAGATTAGAGTAGAGCTAGGTTAGGTTAGGTTAGGGTAGGCTAGGCTAGGCTAGATTAGGCTAGGGTATACTAGGATAAAAAAGAGTAAAGTAAAGTAGAGTAGTGATAGGTTAGCCTAGGGTAGGCTAGGCTAGGTTAGAGCACAATAGTGTAGAGTAGGGTAGAGTAGAATAGAGCAAAGCAGAGTAGAGTGTAGTAGAACAGAGCAAAGCAGAGTATAATAGAGTAGAGTAGAGTAGAGGAGTATAGAGTAGAGCTAGGTATGGCTAGGCTAAGCTAGGCTAGGCTAGGCTAGAGATAAGTAGAGAAGAGTATAGCTTGGATAGGCTAGGCTACGTTAGGCTAGGCTAGGTTAGAGTAGAGTAGAGTTGAGTTGAGTTGATTAGTGTAAAGTAGAATTGAGTAGTGTAGAGTATAATATAATAGAGTACAGTAGAGTAGAGCAAGGTTAGGCTAGGGTAAGCTAGGCTAGAGAAGAGTAGAGTAGAGGAGAGTATACTAGAGTAACATAAAGAAGAGTAGAGAGTAAAGTAGAGCTTGAATAGGCTAGGCTAACCTAGGGTAGGTTAGGCTAGAGTAGAGTATAGTAGAGTATAACAGAGCAAAGCTGAGTAGAGAAGAGTAGAGTAGAGTAGAGTAGAGCAAAGAAAGACAGAGCAGAGCAAAGTAGAGTAGAGTATAGCAGAGCAAAGGATAGTAGAGCTAGGTTAGTCTAAGCTATACTATGCTAGGCTAGGCTAGGTTAAAATAGAGTAGAGTAGAGTAGAGAAGAGTAGAGTAGAGTAGAGTAGAGTATACTAAGTAGAGTAGAGTAAAGTAGAGTTAGGTTAGGCTAAGCTAGAGTAATGTAGATTATAGCTAGGTTAGGTTTGGCTAGGCTAGGCTAGGCGAGAGTTTAATAGAGTAGAGTGTATTAGAGTAGGGCAAAGTAGAGCAGAGTAGAGCAAAGCAGAGAAGAGCTGAGCAGAGTAGAGCTAAGAAGAGTAGATTAAAGTAGAGTAGAGTAGAGTTAGGTTAGGCTAAGCTAGCTAGATTAGAATAGAACAGTGTAATATAGAGTATAGTAAGGTAGAGTAGAATATAGTAGAGTAAAGTCAAACTATGTTAGGCTAGGCTAGGCTAAGTTAGGCTAGGCTAGTGTAGAGTAGAGAAGAGTACAATGGAGAATAGTAAAGCTAGGTTATGTTAGGCTAAGCTATGCTTGGCTAGGCTAGGTTAAGCTAGGCCAGGCTAGGCTGGGTTAGGCATTTCTAAAGTAGAGTAAAGTAGAGTAGAGCAAAGTAGAGTAGAGCAAAGAAGAGCAGAGTAGAGTAGAACAGAGTAGAGCAGAGCTGAGCTGAGCTTTGTAGGGGTATCTTAGGCCAGGCTAGGTTAGGTTAGGCTAGGCAAGAGACGTGTAGAATAGAGTAGAGCTAGGTTAGGATTGGCAAGGATAGGCTGGAGTAGAGAAGTGTAGAGTAGAGTAGAGTAGAGCATAGTAGAGTAGAAAAGAGCAGAGTAGAGTGCAGCAGAGTAGAGCAGAGCTTGGTTAGGCTAGGTAAGGCTAGAGCAGAGTAAAGTAGAGTAGAGCTTGATTAGGTTATGCTAGGTTAGGCTAGGCTAAACTAGGGTACAATAGAGAAGAGTAGAATAAAGCGGAGCAGAGCAAAGCATAGAACGATAGAGTCGAGTAGAGTAGAGCAAAGCAAGGTTATGCAAGGCTAAGCTAGAGTAGAGTAGAGTAGAATAGAGTTGAGTAGAGTAGAGTAGAGCTAGGTTAGGATGGTCTATGGTAGGCTAAGTTAGAGTAGTGTAGAGTAGATTAAAGTAGAGTAGAGCTAGGTTTGGCTAGGCTAGGGTTTACTAGAGTATGCCATGCTAGGCTAGGTTAGGTTAGAGTAGGGCAGAGTCGAGAAGAGTATAGTTGAGTAGGTAAAGTAGAGTATAATAGAGGTAGGTTTGGTTGGGCTAGGCTAGGCTAGGCTAGGCTAGACTAGGCTATAGTAGAGTAGAGTAGAGTATAATAGAGCTAGTTAGGCTTGGCTATGGTAGGCTATGATAAAGTAGATTAGAGTCGAGTAGAGCAGAGTAAAGAAGAGTAGAGTTGAGCAGAGTAGAGTAGAGCAGAGTAGAGAAGAGAGGAGCAGATCAGAGTGGAGTAGAGTAGAGTAGAGCAAACCAGAGTGTAGTAGGGCTATGTTAAGCTAAGCTAAGTTAGGTAGGCTAGTTTAGGCAAGGCAAGATTAGGCTAGGCTAGAGTAGAGTAGAGTAGAGCTAGATAGAGTAGAGCAGAGTAGAGTTGGTTAGAGTATAGTAAAGCTTGGTTAGGCAAGCATAAGTTAGGCTAGGCTACGTTAGGCTAGGCCACGGTAAGTTAGGCTGGGCTAGGCTAGAGTAGAGCAAAGTCGAGCTAAGTTGGGCTAGGCTAGAGTAAAGATTAGAGTAGAGTATAGTAGAGTAGAGTAGAGTAGAGTAGAGCAGAATGGAGTAGAGCAGAGAAGAGTCGAGTAGAGTAGAGCAGAGCATAGTAAAGCAGACTAGAGCATAGCTAGGCTAAGCTAGTATAAGTTAGTCTACGCTTGGCTAAGCTAGACAAGGCTAGGCTAAAGTAGAGTAGAGTTAATCTTGGTTAGGCTATGTAAGGCTGGGTTTGAGTAGAGTGGAGTAGAGTAGAGTAGAATAGTATAGAGTATAGTGGAGTAGAGCTAGGTTAGGCTAGGCTAGGGTAGGCTAGGTTAGGAAAGGCTAGAGTAGAGTAGAGTGGAGTTAGATTAGGCTAGGCTAGGTTAGGCTAAGCTAGAGTAGAGTAGGGGAGAGTAGAGTAGAGAAGAGTAGAGTAGAGAAGAGTAGAGTAGAGTAAAGTAAAGTAGAGTAGAGTAGAGCAAAGTAGAGTAAAGTAGAGGAGAGGAGAGCAGAGCAGAGTAGAGCAAAGTGAAGAAAAGTAGAGTAGAGAAGAGTAGAAGGGCAGAGCAGAGCAATGCAGAGTAAAGTAGAGGAGAGAAATGTAGAGTAGAGTAGGGCAGAGTAGAGAAGTGTAGAGTAGACCAGAGGTATGTTACATTATGCTAGGCAAAGCTAGGCTAGGCTAAGCTAGAGTAGAGTAGAGTTGAGTAGAGTAGATCTATTTAGGCTAGGTTAGGCTACAGTAGGCTAGGCTAGGCTAGATTAGAGTAGAGCAGAGTAGACTACAGTAAAGTAGAGTAGTGTACAGTTCACCAGAGTAGAGCAGAATAGAGTAAAGTAGAGTAGAGCAAGGTTAGGCTAGGCTTGGCTGGGCTAGAGTAGAGTAGAGCAAGGTTAAGCTAGGAGAGGATAGAGTACAATAGAGCATAGTAGAGTAGAGTAGAGTAGAGTAGAGAAGATTATAGTAGAGAAGAGCAGAGCAGAGTAGAGCAAAGTAGAATAGAGTATAATAGAGTAGATTAGAGCTAGGTTAGGCTAAGTTAGGCTAGGATAGAGTAGCGTAAATTAGAGCTAGGTTGGGCTTAGCTAGGATAGGCTTGGTTAGAGTATAGTCGAGTAAAGTAAAGTACAGTAGAGAAGAGTAGAATAGAGTAGCGTAGAGTGGAGTAGAGTTAGGTTAGGTTAGGTTAGGCTAGACTTGGCTAAGTTTTGTTAGGCTAAGCTAGAGTAAAGTAGAGTAGAGCAGAGTGGAGCTAGGTTAAGTTAGGCTAAGTTAGAGTACAATAGAGTAGAGTAGAGTATAGTATAGTAGAAGAGAGTAGAACATAGCACAGTAGAGCAAAGTAGAGCAAAGAAGAGTACAGTAGAATAGAGTAGAGAAGAGTAAAGTAGAATAGAGAAGAGTAGAGTAGAGCAGAGCAGAGTAGAGTAGAGTAGAGCTATGTTAGGCTGTGCTAGGCTAGGCTATGCTAGGATAGAGTATAGTAGAGATAAAGTAGAGTTGAATAGAGCAGAGTAAAATTGAGTAAAATATAGTGTAGTAGAGTAGGGCTAGGTTAAGCTAGGCTAGCCTTAGCTAGGTTAGGCTAGGCTAGAGTAGAGTAGAGAAGAGTAGAGTAGAGTAGAGTGGAGTAGAGTATAGTAGAGTATAGTTGATTAGAGTAGAGTAAAGCTAAGTTAGGCAAGGCTAGGGTAAAGTACAGTAGAGCAGAGTAGAGTAAAAGTATAGCATAGCATAGTAGAGTAGAGCAGAGCATAATAAAGCAGTACAGAGTAGAGTAGAGCTAGGTTTCGCTAGGCTAGAATAAAGTAGAGTAGAGTATAGCAGAGCTAGGTTTGACAAGGCTAGTCTAGGCTAAGTTAGAGTAGAGTAGAGTAGATTTGAGTAGAGTAGGGTAGAGTAGAATAGAGTAAAGTCCAGTAGAGATAGGTTATGATAGCCTAGGCTAGGCTAAGATAGGGTAGGCTAGGCTAGGCTAGAGTAAAGTAGTTTAGAGTAGAATAGAGTTGAGCAAGGTTTAGCTAGGCTATACTAAACTAGACTAGAGTAGTTTATAGTAGAGTAGAGTAGAGTAGAGTAGAGCAGAGGAGAGTAGAGAAGAGTGGAGCAGAGCAGAGCAAAGCAAAGTAGAGTAGAGGAAAGCAGAGTAGAGTAAAGTAGATCGAGGTAGAGCAAAACAGAGCAAAGCAGAGTAGAGCAGAGTAGAGAAGGGCTAGGTTAGGCAAGGCTAGGCTAGAGTAGAGCAGAGTAGAGTAGTGTAGAGTAGAGTAGAGTACAACTAGGTTGGGCTAGCCTAGGCTAGGCTAGGTTTGAGTCGAGTATAGTAGGGTAGAGTAGAGTATAGTTAAGTAGAGTAGAGTAGAGTAGAGTAGAAAAGAGTAGAGTGGAGTAGAGTAGAGTAAAGCTAGAGCAGTATAGAGCAGAGCAGTGTAGAGTAGAGTAGAGTAGAGGAGAGTAGAGAAGAGCAGAGAAGAGTAGAGTAAAGAAGAGCAGAGCAGAGTAGAGTAGAGTAGAGTAGAACTAGGTTAGGGTTGGCTAAGCGAGGCAAGAGTAGAGTAGAGTAGAGCTTTGTTAGGCTATGCTAGGCTAGACTAGGTTAAAGTAGAGTAGAGAAAAGTAGAGTAGAGTAGAGTAGAGCAGAGAAGAGTAAAGCAAAGTAGTGTAGATTAGAGTAGAGTAGAGTAGAGGAAAGCAGAGAAGAGCAGAGTAGAGTAGAATAGAGGTAGATTAGGTAAGGCTAGACAAGGCTATGTAAGAGTAGACTATAGTATAGTATAGTTAGGTTGGCTCAGGCTAAGCTAGGTAAGGGTAGAGTAGAGTAAACTAGACTATAGAAGAGTAGAGTAGTATAGAGTAGAGTAAAATAGAGCTGGGTTAGGCTGGGCTAGCCTAACTTAGGCTAAGATAGGGAAGGCTAGGCTCAGTTAAAGTAGAGTAGAGTTTAGTAGAGCTAAGTATATTAGAGTAGAGTAGAGATAGGTTATTCTTGGCTAAGTTAGAGTAGGTTAGAGTATAATAGAGTAGAGTAGAGTAAAGTAGAGTAGAGTAGAGTATAATAGAGCAGAGAATAGTAGAGCAAAGTAGAGCAGAGTAGAGAAAAGTAGAACAGAGTAGAGTAGAGTATAAAAGAGTATAATAGATTAGACCATAGTTACGCTAGGCTAGGCTATGTGAGGTTTGAGTAGAGTACAGTAGAGCTTGGTTATGTTAGGCTAGGTTAGGGTATGCTAGGCTAGGCTAGGCAAGAGTAAAGTGGAGTAGAGTAGAGTAAAGTTGAGTAGAGCTCGATTAGACTAAGCTTGCCTAGAGTAGAGTAGAGTAATGTAGAGTGGAGCAGAATAGAGTTGAGCATACTAGAGTGGAGTCGAGTAGAGTAGAGTATAGTAGAGCAGAGAAGAGCAGAGTAGAGCAGAGTAGAGCAAAGCATAGCAGAGTAGAGTAGAGTAGAGGAGAGTAAAGAAAGGCAAAGTAGAGTAGAGTAGAGGAAGCTAAGTAGAGCTAAGTTAAGCTAAGCTAGGTTATAATAGACTAAAATCGAGTACAATAGAGTAGAGTAGAGTAGAGTTGAGTAGATTAAAGAAAAGTAGAGTAAAGCTAAGTTACGTTAGGCTAGGTTAGAGTAAAATTTAGTAGGGTAGAGGAGAGCAAAATAGAGTTGAGCAAAATAGAGAAGAGTAGAGCAGAGCAGAGCAGAGTATAGCAAAGTGGAGCAAAGTGGAGCACCGCAAAAAAGAGCATAGTAGAGAAGATCAAAGCTAAGTTAGGCTAGGCTTGGCTAAGCTAGGCTACACTTGGCTAGGCTAGGCTAGAGTAGAGTCGAGTGGAGTACAGCAGAGCAGAGAAATAAAATGTAGAGCAGAGCTAGGTTAGGCTAGGCAAGGTTAGGCTAGGCTAGAGTAGAGTTGTTATACCCGGTAAAATATTATAGGTTTAATCTTCAATAATTCAATTGTGGCTTGGATGATTTCAAATCGACAGTAGGATGAGCCAGGAGCTCAATTGGACGTTATTGGAATTTCTGAAATTTTCTGGGGATTTTTCGGAGCACCGAGATTTTTTTTAAAAAAACCGGAATTTGGATTTTTTCCTTTTACCGCGCGTGAACCGGACCGGAGCGGTTCAGCGAAGGCGGGGCGGTTCGCCGAGGTGCGTTTGCGCGTACGTTTGGATAAGCCGCGGATAAGCGGATCGGACGGGCGAGATCAGCGGTGGAGATTAACCGGCTGATCGAGTGTTAAGCGGCGTTTTTAGAAGGTCAACCGGCGCTTAATGGGTCTTAATGGGTTATTACCGGTTTAAGCTGGGTATTTAACCTGATTTGTTCGGCTGTTAGGGTTTCGAACGGCGGCTAGAGGCGAGGTGTTCGCGACGAACGGCGGTGATTTCCGGCAGCCTTCCAAGGGGCTTTTGGTAATCGGAGGTTCGCGGGACGGAGGAGAACATTTTGGTACCGGGTTTCGTTCGGCGAGGGGCTGCGGTTGATAGCGTGCGAGCTTCACCGTCGCCGGCGACGAGCAAAGGTAGGAAATTCAGTTTTAAATTAGTTAATTAGTAGAAATTAAAAGCATGGAATATTTTGCTTAATGAACACAAGCATGTGGATGAAAAATCGGACTTAGTTGAATGCTAATCTGCGTCTTTTACAATTTTTTTTGATTTCTGGAAAATTTCCATTTTGCCGGAAAATTTAGTTAGGTAGGAAATTCAGTTTTAAATTAGTTAATTAGTAGAAATTAAAAGCATGGAATATTTTGCTTAATGAACACAAGCATGTGGATGAAAAATCGGACTTAGTTGAATGCTAATCTGCGTCTTTTACAATTTTTGGATTTCTGGAAAATTTCCATTTCGCCGGAAAATTTAGTTAATGCTTAGGAACATGTTAGGGATTTGTATTATCAGTTTTGCCATTGAATTAGTTAATTGATTGTTGGATTAATCTTACGGCAATGGCGTACGGGCGAACTCTTTCGGCGAAAATTTTAAATTAGTGGCATTATTGAAACATTAGGATAGTACGAACATCGAATTTTGTTTCTCCTTGTTCGCGTTCGCCGGAAATCGACGGAAGGAATTGGATTGGTCGGCGATTGCTTCAGTTAGGGTTCGCGGGCGTCGGACCGAGGAAGGAGAAGGGTTTAGATTAATTACGAATTTATTTAAGTAATTAATGGTATTTATATAATATTTATTAGTAATTATATTTATTTAAGCATCGACCGATTAACGGATTATTAAAGAATTTGGTTCGGCGGTGTCGCAGTTCAGCGTGAGGGTTCCGAACCGGCAGGGAAAACCGGTTCAACGGGATTCGGCGCGGACGAACGGCGCGAAGGAAAATTTAATTCGGAAATTAAATCCGAATTTTCGGAAAAAGGATATATGTGGAATTTAAATTTTAAATTCGGAAATTTATTCCGAATTTCGGAAAATGGAAAAAGGGCAGAAATTTATTTTGGAAATTAAAATTTCCTGAAGTGAGGAAGAGGTGATTTTTGGAAATCACGTAGCCAAGTTGAAATTGACTGTTGGAAATTACCCATAAAGTCAGTGCAGCTGGATTAGTTGGAAGGAAGTGTAACACTTGGGTGCTACCAGAATAGTCAGAATTTTGGTACAGTTTGTGTTGCTTGGATGGCAATGACATGGATTGAGTCAGTTTACTCAGTGTTGGCATATTTCATGGATTGGCATATTGGACCGGACTACTATAGGCCCTATATGATGTTTTAGGATAGTTGTGGTAGGTAACTGTGCGGTACAGACTTAACTTTCACAGTATACATGTGGACTGGTATGCGCCTTGTTGTATCTGGACACATGTTGTCGAATCTTGGAGTTAGAGCTTGGCAATGACTGTAGGGGCGTGGCCTGTATGGAAATTGTTGGAAGAGGACTTCTTGTGATGGTGGCTGAGTCGATCTCTTCTGGTCCACGAGTGTAGGCCTGCACGCCTGAGAGTGGCAGTGGCAGGGGTGACTCGCCGTGGCTAGTCCAGTGTGTAGGCCTGCGTGCCTGAGGGTGGTAGGGGTGTCTCACGTTGGCTAGAGATCTATGTGACTAGTTCTGTCTATAGTATCCAGAAGATTGATGGACGAGAGACGCTGCGGTGTCGGGTGCTAGGCATTGTGATGCGTGCACAGAGATGGGCGTGTCCCGCTGGCATGCTTTGCCTAGGCGCCATGCGTGCGCAGAGATGGGCGTGTCCCGCTGGCATGCTGCCTGGGAGCACAGAGGAGAGCTACTCTGGTGTGACTGGGGGTGACTGTGGTTGGTCAGAGTCTGGGACTGAGAGTGCCTTTCCACCCTACATTGTTATGCTGTATTCCTATACTCTTGATATTATCCTTCTCTTGCATGTGAGTTTTTACTAGCTGTCTTTCCTACTGGGCGTAGCTCACTCCTTTATTATCTATATTTTTCCAGCGGCTCGACAGCCTTGACGCCACCCAGATTAGGTGGGATCGTGGTCAGCAGGCTAGTGGAGGATATCTGATCTGTGATTTTCTAAGATAATTTTGTTAGTGTGATTGATACTATTGGATGTATTCAGGGAGACTGTTATTCTTATGTCATGTAATATGTGAGGGTGATTCTGACTTATGTATCTAGTTGGATGATATTGTATTTGTTGGACTTGGATCTTATTCTTGTGATGTAGTTTCCATTCACTGTTTTACTTTATTGTCTTGGTGGTATAGTGTGTGGAGTGCCATATTTTATCTGAGGATGTTATGTATTTTATTTTTGATGGTGAGGTCATTACATGACTATGGAACTTAACCGTGGGGATTCAGACTTCTATTAGATCGGTTCTCCTACCGGTATGGGTTAGGAGTATGTGGTCTAGTAGGAGTAACATTGCGCCAGTCCATCTGTTAATTCAGGAGTCATGAACCTGATTTGACGGTGTACCCGGGAGATGGGATCCACATTGTTAAGGAAAGTAGGTGTGTAATGATGTGTTATATTCTATGTTTTTCGTAGGCTACATAGGTTGGTATGGGACGATCTGAGCTGTCTATATGCAAAAAAAAAAAAATGCCAAAAATCAGCCTAGGAAAAAAAAATGGGGTGTAACAAGAGTGGTGTGAGGTAGAGCTAGGTTAGGATAGGTTAGGTTAGAGTATATTGGAGTAGAGTTGAGTAAAGTGGAGCATAGTAGAGTAGAGTGGAGTAGAGTAGAGTAGAGCTTGGTTAGGCTAGGCAAGGCTAGAGTATAGTAGAGCAGAGTAGAGTAGAGTTGAGTAGAGTAGAGCTAGGTTTGGTTATGCTAGGCTAGGCTAGAGTATGGTGGAGAAGAGTAGAGTAGAGCTAGGTTCGACTAAGCTAAGCTATGCTAAGTTAGAGTAGAGTAGAGTAAATTTTAGCAGAGTAGAGTAGAGTAAAGTAGAATAGAGCTAGGTTAGGCTAAGTAAGGTAGGCTAGGCTAGGTTTGGCTAGGCTAAAGTAGAGTATAGTAGAGTAGAATAATGTAAAGTTGAGCTAGGTTAGGCTAGGATATGCTAAACGAGACAAGAGTACAGTGCAATAGAGTAGAGTAAAGTATAGTAAAGTAGAGTAAAGAAGAGTATAATGGAGTAGAGCAAAGCAGAGAAGAGTAGAGTAGAGTAGAGTAATGCAAAACAGAGTTGAATAGAGCAGATGAGAGCAGGGCAAAGCAGAGAAAAGCAGAGCAGAGTAAGGCTACGTTATCCTAAGTTAGGCTAGGCTAGAGTGGAGTGGAGTAGAGTAGAGTAGTGTTGAGTAGAATTGAGTAGAGCTAGGTTGGGCAAGGCGAGTCTAGGCTAGGTTTGAGTCAAACAGAGTAGAGTAGAGTAGAATGGAGTAGAGGAGAGGAGAGAAGAGTATTGCTAGGCTCGACTATACTCGATTAGGCTAGGCAAGGGTAGGCTAGGCAAGACAAGGCTAGGCTAAAGTAAAGTAGAGTAGAATAGAGTAGAGTAGAGTATAGTAAAGTAAAATAGAGCTTGGTTAAGGAAGGAAAGGTTAGGCTATGTTAGTGTAAAGTAGAGTAGATTATAGCAGTGTAAAGTATTGCAAAGTTGAGCAGAGTAGAGTAGAGAATTATGCAGCAGAGCGGAACAATGCAGAGTAAAGTAGAGCAGAGCAGCGAAAAGCATAGCAGAACTAGGTTATGCTAGGCTAGGCCAGGCTAGGCAAGGCTAGAGTAGAGTAGAGTAGAGCTAGGTTTGGTTATGCTATGCTAGGTTAGGTTAGAGTACAGAAGAGTAGAGTAGAGTAAGATAGAGTAGTGTACAGTAGAGTAGAGTAGAGTAAAGCTAAGTTGGCTAGGTTAAAGCAGAGTATAGTAGTGTAGAGTAGAGTAGGGTAAAGTAAAGTAGAGTAGAGTAGAGGAGAGTTGAAAAACAAAGCAAAAAAGAGCAGAGTAGAGTAGAGTAGAACAGAGTAGAGTAGAGTAGAGTGTAGTCAAGTTAGGCTCAGCTAGAATTGGCTAGGATAATGTAGAGTATAGTAGAGTTACATTAGGCTAGGGTAGACAAGATTATGTTAAAGTAGAGTAGAATAAGGTACAGTAGAGTAGAGCAGAGTAGAGTAGAGCAAAGCAGAGTATAGTACGATAGAGCTAGGCTAGGCTAAGCTAGGCTAGACTAGAGTAGAGTAGAGCTAGGCTAGGCTAGGTCAAAGTTGAGTGGAGTAGAGTGGAATAGATTAGAGTAGAGCTAGAGTAAAGTAGAGTAGAGAAGAATAAGGTTAGGTTAGGCTAAGGAAGGCTAGAGTATAATAGCATAAAGTTGAGCAGAGTAGAGTTGGGTTAGGTTAGGCTAGAGTACAATAGAGTAGAGTAGAGTAGAGAAGAGTATAGCAGAGTTGAGTAGTGTAAAGCAGAGTAAGACAAAGCAGAGCAGAGTGGAGCAGAGCAGAGTAAAGCAATAAAAAGAAGAGCAGAGCATAGCAAAGCAGAGCATAGCTAGGTTAGGCTAGGCAAGGCTAGAATAGCTTAGAGTAGAATAGAGTAGGGTATGCTAGGTTTGGCTAGGCTAGGTTAGACAAGGTTAGAGTAGAGTATAGTAGAGTAGATTATAGCTAGGTTAGGCTAAGCTAGGGTAAGCTGGGATAGGCTAGGGTAGAGTAGAGTATAGTATAATAGAGTAGAGTAGAGTAGATTAGAGCTAGGGTTAATTTAATCTAGGTAGGCTAGGCTAGGCCAAGCTCTATTAGGCTGGGCTAGAGTAGAGTAGAGTTGTGTAGGATAAAGTAGAGCTAGGTTAGGTTAGGTTAAGCTAGGCTAAAGTAGAGTATAATAGAGTATAGTAGAGTATTAAAGAGTTGACCAAAGCTGAGTAGAACAGAGCATAAAAGAGTAAAGTAGAGCAAAGTAGAGTAAAGTAAAGCAGAGAAGAGTAGAGTAGAGTAGAATAAGACAGAGCAGAGTAGAGTAAAGAAGAGCAGAGTAAAGTTAGGTTAGGCTAGGTTATGCTAGGTTAGACTAGACGAGAGTAGAGTAGGGTAGAGTATAGTAGATTAGAGTAGACTGGAGCAGAATAGAGTAGAGCAATAAAATATAAAGCAGAGCACATCAAAGTAGAGTAGAGCTAGCTTAGGCTAGGCTAGGCTAGAGTATTATCAAAGTAGAGCTATGTTTAGCTAGGTTAGGCTAGGTTAGAGTAGAATGTAGTAGAGCAGAGTAGAGTATAGTAGAGTAAAATAGAGTAGAGTAGAGTAGAGCTAGGTTATGCTAGGCCAGGCTAGCATAGGCTTGGCTAGGTTAGCAAGGCTAGAATGGAGTAGAGTAAAGTTGAGTAGGTATAGTAGAGTAGAGCTAGGTTAGGCTAGGCAAAGCTAGAGTATAGTAGAGTAAAATAAAGCATAGTAGAGCAGAGCAAAGAAGAGTAGGGCAAAGCAGAGTAGAGTAGAGTAGAGCAGAGTAGAGTAGAGTTGTGTAGAGTAGAGTAGAGTAGAGCAGAGCAGAGTTGGATAGAGCAGAGCAGAGCTAGGTTAGTCTAAGCTAGGGTGGAGTAGAGTAGAGTAGAGCTCGATTATGCTAGTATAGTTATAGTAGGGTAGAGTAGAATATAGTAGGGTAGAGTAGAGTAGAGGAGAGTAGAGTAGAGCAGAGCAAAGTAGACTAGAGTAGACTATAATAGAGTAGAACCGAATAGGGTAGAGTAAAATAAAGTAGAGAAAAATAGAGCAGGCTAGAGTGAAGAAGAGTAGAATAGAGCAGAGTGAGGTTAGGTTAGAATAGGCTAGGCTAGGCTACGCTAGAGTAGAGTAGAGTAGAGTGGAGTAGAGTAGGGTAGAGTAGAGTAGAGTTGTGTAGAGTAGACTAGACTAGAGCTAGGTTAGGCTAAGTAAGGCTAGGCTAGGCTAAGCTAGGCAAGGTTAGGCTAGAGTAAAGTAGAGGCGAGTAGAGTAGAGTAGAGCAGAGAAGAGTAGAGTAGAGCAGAGCTATGTTAGGCTAGGCAAGGTTAGAATAGAGTAGAGTAGAGTATAGTAGAGTATAGTAGAGTAAAGTAGAGTAGAGCTAGGTTAGAATAGTTAAGGCTAAGTTAGGTTAGGCTAGGTTAAGCTAAGCTAGAGTAGTGTAGAGTAGAGTATAAAAGAGTAGAGTAGAGAAGACTAGAGCTGGGTTAGGTAAGGCTAGATAAGGCTAGGCTCGAGTAGAGTAGAGTAGAGTAGAGTAAAGCAAAGCAAAGTAGAGTAGAGCAGAGTAGAGCATAGTATAGTAGAGTAGAATAGAGCAGAGAAGAGTAGATAGTAGAGCAGAGCAGAACAGAGTAGAGAAGAGTAGAGAAGAGCAAAGCTAGGATAGGCTAGGCTGGGCTAGGCAAGGTTGGGCTAGACTAGGCTAGGCTATGTTAAATTAGAGTAAAATATAATATAGTAAAGTAGAGTAGAGTAGGGCTAGGTCAGGTAGGCCAAGCTGGGTTAGAGTAGAGTAGAGTATAGTAGAGTAGAGTAGAATAGAATAGAGTGGACTATAATAAAGCTTGGTTGGGCTAGGCTTGGCTCGCATAAGATAAGCTAGGCTAGGCTAGGCTATAATAGAGTAGAGTAGAGCTCGATTCAGCTAGGTCAGGTAAGACTAGAGCAGAGTAGAGTAGAGCAGAGTAGAGAAGAGAAGAGCAGAGTAGAGTAGAGAATAGTAGAGAAGAGTAGTGTAGAGCAGAGCAGAGCAGAGTAGAGTAGAGCTATGTTAGGTTAAGCTAGGCTAGTTTAGGCTAGGTTATAGTAGAGTAGAGTAGTGTAGAGTAGAGTAGAGTGGAGTAGAGTAGAGTAGAGTACTGTAGAGTAGAGTAAAGTAGAGTTAGGTTAGGTTAGGCTAGACTATTGCCTAATGCAGTGTAGAGTAGAGTAGAGCAAAGTGGAGTAGAGTATAGCAGAGCATAGTAGGCTAGCCTAGGTTAGGATAGGCTAGATTAGGGTAGGCTAGGCTAGAGTTGAGTAGAGTAGAACAGAGTAATGTAGAGTAGAGCTCAGTTAGGCTAGGTTAGAGTAGAGTTTAACATAGTAAAGAATAGCAATATAGAGCAGAGTAGAGTAGAGTAGAGAAGAGCAAAGTAGAGGAGAGAAGAGTATAACAGAGCAGAACAAAGCAGAACGGTGGAGAGTAGAGTAGATTAGAGCAGAGTAGAGTAGAGCAGAGCTAAGTAGAGCTTAATTAAGCTAAGATAGGCCTAGTTAGGCTAGGCTAAGCTAGGTTAGAGTAGAGTAGAGTAAAATATAGTACAATAGAGTAGAGTGGAGCAAAGTATAGTATAGTAAAGTAGAGTATCGTAGAGTATAGTAGAGCTAGGCTAATCTAGGCTAGGCTAGGCAAGGTTAGGCTAGGCTAGATTAAAGTAGAATAGAGCTACGTTAGGTTAGGCTCGACTAGGCTAAATTAGAGTAGAGTAGAGTAGAGTAGAATAGAGTTGAGCAGAGCAAAGAAGAGAAGAGCAGAGCAAAGTGGAGAAAATTAGAGCTGAGTAGAGTATAGTAAAGTAGAGTAAAATAGAGTAGATTAGAGTAGAGAAGAGCAGAGCTGAGTTAGGCTAGGCTAGGTTAGGCTAAGCTAGGCTATGCTAAGCTAGGTTAAGCTAGAGTTGAGTAGAGTTGAGTGTAGTAGAGTAGAGTAGAGTAGAGTAGAGCTAGGTTAGGCAAGGCTAGGCTAGGGTAGGCTTGGCTTGGCAATGCTAAGCTCGAGTGGAGAAGATTAGAGTAGAGTAGAGTAGAGTAAAGCTAGGTTAGGCTAGCCTAAGGTAGAGTATAATAGAGTAGAGTAGTGTAGAGTAGAGTAGAGTAGAATAGTGTAGGGTAGAGTAGAGCAAAGAATAGTCGAGTACAGTAGATCAGAGCAGGGTTGAGTAAGGTTAGGCTAGGCTAGGATAGAGTAGAGTAGAGTAGAGTAGAGTACAGTAGTGCTAGGTTAGGCTAGACAAAGTTAGAGTAGAGTAGAGTAGAGTAAAGAAGAATAGAACTTGGTTAAGCTATGCTAGGCTAGGTTATGGTAGGCTATGCTAGACTAGGCTAAGCTAGGCTAAGCTAAAGTTTAGGAGAGTAGAGTAAAATAGAGTAGAGTAGAGTATAGTAAAAAGGAGTAGAGTAAAGTATAGCTTGGTTCGGCAAGGCTTATTTAGCCTAGCTAGGCCATAGTAGAGTAGAGCAAAGTAGAGCATAGTAGAGTAGAATAGAGAACAATAGAACATAATAAAGCAAAATAAAGAAGAGCAGAGCATAGCAGAGCTGAGCTAATAGGAGTAGAGCAGAGTAAAGAAAGAGTAGGTTAGGCTAAATTATAGTAAAGTAGAGTAGAGTAGAGTATAGTGGAGCTAAGTTAAGCAAGGCTAGGTTAGGCTAAGCTAGGCAATGCTCGAGTAGAGTAGAGTAGAGTTAAGTATAGCTAGGTTAGGTTAGGCTAGGCTTGACTAAGCTAAAGTAGAGTAAAGTAGGATAGTGTATAGTAGAGTAGAGCAAAGTAGAGTAAAGCAAAGTAGAGCAAAGAGTAGTAGAGTAGAGCATAGAATAGCAAAGTAGAGTAGAGCAGAGTAGAACAGAGCTAGGTTTGGCTAGGCTTGGCTAAGCAAGGTTTAGCTATGGTAGAGTCAAGTATGGTAGAGTAGAGTAGCATAGTGTAGAGCTTGGTTAGGTTAAGGCTAGGCTGAGGTAGGCTAGGCTAGAGTAAACTAGAGAAGAGTAGAGTAGAGCAGAGTAGAGTAAAGGAGAGTTGAGCAAAGTAAAGCAGAGCGGAGTAGAGTAGGGTAAAGTAGAGCAAAGGAAAGAAAAGCAGAATAGAGTAGAGTAGAGCAGAGTAGAGCATAGTAGAGAAAAGTAGTGCAGAGTAGAGCAGAGCAGAGTAGAGTAAAGTAAAGTAGAGTAAGGTTAGGTAATGTTAGGCTAGGCTAAGATAGAGTAGAGTAGAGTGGAGCTCAGTTAGGTTAGACAAGGCATGGCAATGTTAGAGTAGAGTATAGTATAGTAGAGTAGAGAAGAGTAGAGTAGAGCGAAGCTAAGTTAGGTTAGGTTAGGCTAGGCTAGACTAGAGCATAGTAGAGTAGAGTAAAGCTTGGTTAGGCTAGCCTAAGCTAGAGTATAATAGAGTAGAGTAGAGTAGAGCAGAGTAATATAGAGTAGAGTAGAGTAAAGTAGTTTAGAGTAGAGTAGAATAAAGTAGAGCAAAGCAGAGCTAGGCAAGACTAGGCTGGGCTAGGGTAGCCTAGAGTAGAGTAGAGAAGACTAGAGCTACAATAAGCTAAGCTATGCTAGGTTAAAGTGGAGTAGAGCTAAGCTAGGGTAAGGTAGGCTAGAGTTGAGTAGAGAAGAGTAGAGCTAGAATAGGCTAGCCTAGACTAGGTTAGAGTAGAGTATAGTAGAGTTGAGTGGTATAGAGTAGAGTAAAGTAGAGTTTAATATAATAGAGTAGAGTTGAGTTGAGCATAGTAGAGTTAGGTTAGGCTAGGCTAAGCTAGGCTAGAGTAGAGTTGAGTAGAGTAGAGTAGCATAGAGAAGAGTAAACTAGAGTAGGGATCAGTTAGGTTTGCTTGTCTAGGCTAGGCTAGGCAAGAGTAGAGTAGAGTAGAGCATAGCAGAGCAAAGAATAGTAGAGTAGAGTAGAGCAGAGCAGAGCAGAGATGAGAAAAGTATAATAGAGTAGTGCATAGTAGAGCAAAGCATAGTAGAGCTAGGTTAGGCTAAGCTATACTAGGATAGGCTAGGTTAGAGTAGAGTAGAGTTGAGTATAGTAGTGTAGAGTATAGTAGAGTATAATATAGTAGATAGAGTAGAGTACAGTAGAGCTAGGTTAGGCTAGGATAGGTTAGACTAGGCTAGGCTATTCCAGAGTAGAGTAGAGTAGAGTAAAGCTAGGTTAGGTTAAGCTAGGCTTTGTTAGAATTGGCTAGGCTAGGCTATGCTAGAGTTTGGTAAAGTATAGTGAAGTAGATTAGAGTAGAGTAAAGTAGCATAGAGTAGAGAAGAGTATAGCAGAGCAACATAGAGCAGAGCAGAACAGAGTGGAGTAGAGTAGAGCTGAGCAAAGTAAAGCAGAGCTAGGTTAGGCAAAGCTAGGCTATAGTAGAGTAGAGTAGAGTGGAGCTAGGTTAGGCTAGGATAAGCTAGGTTAGGATAGTGTAGGGTAGAGGAAAGTAGAATAGAGTAGAATAGAGTAGAGCAGATGAGAGCAGATCAAAGTAGAGCAAAGTAGAGTAGAATAAAGTAGAGAAGACAGAGTAGAGTATGCAGAGCAGAGTAGAGTAGAGCAGAGTAAGGTTAGGCTAGGCTAGGCTATGCTTGGCTAGGTCGGGCTAGGCTAGGCTATAGTAGAGTATTGTAGAGCTAGGTTATGCTTGGCTAAGCTAGACTCGACTAGAGTAATGTGTAGAGTAGAGCAGAGTAGAGCAAAGCAGAGCAAAAAAGTGTAGAGAAGAAAAGAGATGAGCGGAGCAGAGTAGCATAGTAAGGCAAAGTAGAGTTAGGTTAGGCTAGGAAAGGTTAGGCGAGAGCAGAGTAGGGTAAAGTAGAGCTTGGTTAGGCTAGGTTAGAGTAGAGTAGAGTAGAGTATAGTAGAGTAAAGCTAGGCTAGGCTAGGCTAAGTTAGGTTAAGCTGAGCTAGAGTAGAATAGAGTAGAGCTACCTTAGGCTAAGCTAGGCTAGGCTAGAGTAGAGTGAGGTAGAGCAGAATAGAGTAGAGTAGAGCAGAGTAGATTAGAGTAGAGTAGAGCAGAGTAGAGTAGAGCAGAAGAGAGGATAGAAGAGCAGAGTAGAGCAGAGTAGAGTAGAGCAGAGTAGAGTAGTGTAGAGCAGAGCAGAGCATAGTAGAGTAATGTAAAGCTAAGATAGGCTAGGTTAGGGTAGGTTATAATAGAGTAGAGTGGAGTTGAGTAAAGCAAAGCTAGGTTAAACAAAACTAGGATAGGTTAGGCTAAGTAAGGCTAGGCTAGAATAGAGTAGAGTAGAGTAGAGTAGAACTATATTAGGCTTGGTAAGACAAGGCTAGAGTATAATATAATAGAGTAAAGTAGAGTAGAATATAGTAGAACAGGATAGAGAAGAGAAGAGAAGATTAGGGTAGAGTGGAGTAGAGTAGAGTAGAGTAGAGCAGAGTGGAGTAGAGTATAGTAAAGGAGAGGAGAGGATAAGAGAGGAGAGGAGAGTGATGAAGACGTGAGTAAAGGAGAGGAGAGGAGAGGAGAAGAGAATAGAGCAAAGCATAACCAAGCAGAGTAGAGCCAAGCAGAGCATAACAGAGTAGAGCATAGCAGAGCAGAGCAATGTAAAGCAGAGTAGAGCAGAGTTAAGTTAGGCTAGGCTAAGCTAGGCTAGAGTCGAGTAGAGTAGAGAAGAGTAGAGTAGAGTAAAGCTCAGTTAGGTTAGGCTAGACTAGAGTAGGCTAGAGTAGAGCAGAGTAGAGTAGAGTAAAGCAAGACATAGCACAGAAGAGAAGAGCAATGTAGAGTAGAGTAGAGTAGAGTAGAGCTTGTTTAGGTTAGGCTAGGTTAGAGTAGGGTAGAGTAGAGTAGAGTAGGGTAAAGTAAAGCTTGGTTAGGTTGCCTAGACTAGGCAAGGCTAAAGAAGGATAGAGTAGAGTAGAGTAGAGCAGAGTAGAGCCGGGCATAACAGAGTAGAGTAGAGCAGAGTAGAGCAGAGTAGAGCAGAGCAGAGAAGAGCAGAGCAGAGTAGAGCAGAGCAGAGTGGAGTAAAGCAGAGTAAAGTAAGTAGAGTAGAGCAGAGTAGAGCAAAGAAAAGCAGAGTAGAGTAGAGTAGAGTAAAGCAAAGTAGAGTAGAGCAGAGTAGAGTAGAGTAGAGTAAAGTAAAGCTAGGTTATGCTAGGCTAGGCTAGGCTTGGATAGACTAGAGTAGTGTAGAGTTAAGTTATGGTAGGCAGGGCAAGGCTAGGTTAGAGTAGAGTATGGTAAAGAAAGTAGGGTAGAGTAGAGTATAGTGAAGTAGAGGAGAGTAGAGTAGAGTAAAGCAAGGTTAGATTAGGATAGGTAAAGCTTGGGTAGGATTGGCTAGGCTATACTAAGTTAGGCTAGGCTAGAGTAGAGTAGAGTAGAGCTAGGTAAGGCTAGGCTAGAGTACAATGGAGTAGAGCAAATTATAGTAGAGTAGCGTAGAGTAGAGTAGTGTAGAGTAGAGGAAAATAAAGTAGAGTAGAGCAGAGCAGAGTAGAGCTTGTTAGGCTAAGCTAGGGTATGCTAGAGTAGAGTAGAGAAGAGTAGAGCTAAGATGGGCTAGGCTGGGCTAGGTTAGGTTAGAGTTGAATAGAGTAGAGTAGAGTAAAGCAGAGTATAATATAGAAAGGTAGAGTAGAGTTAGGTTAGGCTATGCTAGGCTAGTGTAGTCGAGGCTAAGCTAGGCTAAAGTGAAGTAGAGTAGAGAAGAGTAGAGCAGAGCAAAGCAAAGCAATTCAAAGTAGAGCAGAGCAGTGAAGAGTAGAGTAGAATGGAGAGGAGCAGAGATAAGAAGAGTAGGCCAGAGTGGAGTAGTGATGAGCATAATAGAGTAGAGGAGAACAGAGAACAGTAGAGAATAATAGAGCAAAGCAGAGTAGAGTATAGCAGAGCATAGTATAGTAGAGAAAAGCTAGGTTGGCTTGGTTAGGATAGACTAAGTTTAATAGAGTAAAGTATAGTAGAGTAGAGCTAGGTTAGATTGGGCTTGGCTAAAATACAGTAAACCAAGTAGCATAGATTAGAGCAAAGCAGAGTAGAGCATAGTATAGTAGGGAAAAGTAGAGTAGAGCAAAGCATAGTATAACAGAGCAGAGTGGAGTATAGCATAGTAAGGTTAAGCTAGGCTAGGCTAGAGTAAAGTAGAATAGAGTATAGTAGAGTAGAGTAGAGCTAGGTTAGGTTAGGCTAAGCTAGGCTAAGTTAAAGCAGAGTAGAGTAGAGTATATAAGCACTAAGTAGAGTAAAGTAGAGTAGTGTTAGGTTAGGTTAAGCTAGGCTATGTTAGGGAAGGCTAGGCTAAGCTAGGTAAGGGTAGAGTAGTGTAGAGTAGAGTAGAGTGAAGTAAAATAGAGTACAACTAGGTTAGGCTAGGCTAACTTAGGCTAGAGTAAACTAGAGTAGAGTAGAGTTGACTAGAGTAGAGTGGTGTAGGGCAAAGAAGAGTAGGGTAGAGCAAAGTAGAGTAGAGTATAATAGAGCATGTTAGAGTAGAGCAAAGTAGAGAAGAGCAGAGCAGAGAAAAGCAGAGCATAATAGAGTAGAGTATAGTATAGTAGAGTAGAAAAAATTAATTTAGAGTAGAGCTGAGCATAGTAAAGCAGAGTAGAGTAGAGTAGATAGAGAAGGGTTAGGCTAGACAAAGCTTGGCTATGCTCAGCCAAGCTAGAGTAGTGTAAAGCAAAGTAAAGCAGAGTAGAGTAGAGCAGAGCAGTGTAGTGTAGAGTAGAGGAGAGAAATAAGAGCAGAGTAGTGTAGAGTGGAGTACAAAAAAGTAGAGAAAATAAGGGTAGAGCAGAGCATAACAGAGTAGACCGGCACTAGGTTAGGCTAGACTAGGCTTGTCTATGCTTGGCTAGGCAAGATTAGAGTAGAGTAGATTAGAGTAGAGTAGTATAGAGTAGAGTATAATGTAGTAGAGTAAAGTAGAGTAGAGTAGAGTAGAAAAGAGCTAGTTTAGGCCAGGGTAAGTTAGGCTAGAGTAGAGTAGTGTCGAGTAGAGTAGAGCTAGGTTAGGTTAGGCTAGGCTCGGCTAGAGCACAATAAAGCAGAGTAGAGTAGAGCAGAGCAGAGCTGAGAAGAGTAGAGCAGAGTAGAGCAGAGCAGACTACAGCAAAGCACTCCAAAGCAGAGTTGAGCAGAGTTATGTTAGGCTAAGCTAGGCTAGGCTTGGTAAGGCTAAGCAAGGCTAGGCTAAGCTGGGCTAGAGTAGAGTAGAGTAGAGCTAGGTAAGTGAGGAAAGGCTAGGATAGGCTATAGTAGAGTAGAGTGGAGTAGAGTAGAGTAGAGTAGGGCTAGGACAGGCTAAGCTAGGGTAGGGTAGAGTAGGCTAGAGTATAGTAGACTGGAGTAGAGTAGAGTAGGATATAATAGAATAGAGTAAAGTAGAGCTTGGTTAGGTAAGGCTAGACTAGGCTAAGCCAGGGTCAAGTAGAGCAGAGTAGAGTGGAGCAGACAAGAGCAGTGCAAAGCAGAGAACTATATAATAGAGCAAAAAAGAACAGAGAAGAGTAGAGTAAAGTAGAGCAATGCCAAGAGGAGTAGAGTAGAATAGAGTAGAGCCAGGTTAGGTTAAGCCTGGCTAAGTTAGGTTAGGTTAGAATAAAGTAGAGTATAATAGAGTAGAGTAGAGTAGAGCTAGGTTAAGCTAGGTTGGGCTAGGCTAGGTTTGCCTAGGCTAGGGTAGAGTAAAGTAGACAAGACTTGACTAGAGTTGAGTAAATCTAGTTAGGTTAAGCTATACTATGCTAGGCTTGGCTAAAGTAAGTAAAGTAGAGAAGAGTAAAGCAAAGTAGAGTAAAAGAAACTAGAGCAACATACAGTAGAGTAGAGCAGAGAAAAGTAGAGTAAAGTAGAGCTAAGATAGGTTAAGATAGGTTAGGTAAGGCTAGGCTAGGCTAGTGTTGAGTAGAGTAGAGTAGAATAGAGTAGAGTAGAGTAGAGTAGAGCTAGGTTAGGTTAGGCTAGGCTAGGTTAAAGTAGGGTAGAGTAGAGTAGAGTAGATCAGAGTAGAGCAGAGTATAGTAGAGTAGAGAAGAGTACAGCAAAGAGAGAAGAGTAGAGTAGAGTAGAGTAATGTAGAATAGAGTAAAGTAGAGCTGAGCAGAGCAGAGTAGAGCAGAGTAAAGCTAGGTTAGAATAAGTAGAGTATAGTAGAATAGAGTAGAGTGGAGTAGAGCTTGGTTAGGCTATGCTTAACTAGGCTAGGCTAAACTAGGCTAAACTAGAGTAAAGTAGAGTAGAGAAGAGCAGAGCAGAGCACTGAAGAGCAGAGTAGCGGAGAGTAGGGCAGAGTAGAGTAGAGCTGAGCAGAGCAAAGAAGAGTAGAGTAGAGCAATGCAGAGTAGAATAGAGTAAAGGAGAGTAGTGTAGATCACTGTATAGTAGAGTAAAGCAGAGTAGAGCAGAGCTAGGTAAGGCTAGGCAAAGCTAAGAATGGCAAAGCTAAGATATAGTAGAGTACAGTAGAGCTAAGTTAGGCTAGGCTAAGTTAGAGTATCTTAGAGTAGAGTAGAGTAGAGTAGAGTAGAGTGGAGTAGAAGATAGTAGAGTAGAGTCAAGCAAGGTTAGGTTAGGTTAGTCTAGGCTAGGTAAGGCTATTCTAGGCTAGGCTATGCTAGAATAGAGTATAGTAAGGCATAGTTAGGTTTGATAAGGCTAAGCAACTTTAAGCAAGAGTATAACAGGGTATAGTAGAATATAGTAGAGTAGACCTAAGTAGAGCATTGTACAGTAAAGTAGTGTATAGTAGAGAAGAATAGAGTAAAGCAGAGCATAGCTAGCTTAGGTTAGGCTAGGCATGGCTAGGCTACGATAGGCTAGAGCATAGTAGAGAAGAGCAGAGCTAGGATGGGTTAAGCAAGGCTAGGCTAGGTTAGAGTAGAGTTCATTCGAGTAGAGTTGAGTAGAGAAGTGTAGAGTAGAGAGGAGTAGGGTAGAGTGTAATATAGTACATTAGAATAGAGTAGAGTTCAGTAGAGTAGAGTTAGGTTAGGTTGCCTAGGCTAAGGTAGGCTAGGCTAAGCAAGGCTAGGCTAAGCAAGGCTAGAGTAGAGTAGAATAGTGTAGAGAAGATTAGAGTAGAGTAGAGTAGAGTAGAGCAGAGTAGAGCAGAGTAGAGCAGAGTAGAGTAGAGTAGATTAGAAAAGAGTAGCATAGAGTAAAGTAGAGCAGGGTAGAGTAGAGTAGAGAAAAGTAGAGTAGAGTAGAGTAGAGAGGAGAAAAGCATAGTAGGGCTAGATTATGTTAAGCTATACTAGGCAAGGCTAGGCTAGGCTAAGTTAGAGTAGAGTAGAGTATAATATAGTATAGTAGAGTAGAGTAGAGCAGAGTAAGATTAATCTAGGCTAGGTTAGGCTTGGCTAGGCTATGTGAGAGTTGAGTAGAGCTAGGTTAGGCTAGGCTTTGTTAGTGTTTAGTAGATTATAATAGAGTAGAGTAGAGTAGAAAAGAGCACAACAGAGA
This sequence comes from Vanilla planifolia, assembly GCA_023846275.1. Taxonomy (NCBI): domain Eukaryota; kingdom Viridiplantae; phylum Streptophyta; class Magnoliopsida; order Asparagales; family Orchidaceae; genus Vanilla; species Vanilla planifolia. The sequence goes on from JAIUJO010001254.1 coordinate 64,276, forward strand.
AGAGTAGAGCAAAGTAGAGTAGTGTAGAGCATAGTAGAGTAGAGTAGAGTAGAGTGGAGTAAAGTAGAACAAAGTTAGGTTAAGCAAGGTTGGGGTAGAGTAGAGTAGAGTAGAGCTAGGTTAGGTTAGAGTGGTGTAGAGTATAATAGAGCAGAGCAGAGCAGAGTAGAGTAGAGAAGAGGAGAGCAGAGTAGAGAAGACTAGAGCAGAGTAGAGCTGAGTAAAGTAGATTGGAATATAGAAAAGTGGGGCTGAGTAGAGCAGAGCAAAGTAAAGCAGAAGAGAGTTGAGTAGAGCAAGGTTAGGCTAAGCAAGGCAATTCTAGGATAGGTCAAGCTAGGCTAGGCAAGAGTAGAGTAGAGCACAGCTATGTTAGGCTAGGATAGAGTAGAGTAGGGCAAAGTAGAGTAGAGTAGAGCTAGGTTAGGCTACGATAGGATAGGTTAGGCTTTGCTAGAGTATATTAGAGTAGAGTAGAGAAGAGCTATGTTAGGCTAGGCTAGACTGAGTATAGTAGAGCAGAGTAGAGAAGAGATGAGAAGAGTACAAAAGAGCAGAGTAGAGCAGAGTAAAGCTAGGTTAGGTTAGGCTAGGCTAAGCTAAACAAGGCTAAGCTAGAGTATAGTAGAGTAGAGTAGAGTAGAGTATAGTAGGGTGTAGTAGAGTGGAGTAGAGCTAGGTTAGGCTAGGATAGGATATGCTAAGTTAGAGTAGAGTAGAGTGGAGCAAAGTAGAGTAGAGTAGAGTAGAGTAGAATAGATTATAATATAGTGGAGTAGAGTAAACTAGAGTAGAGCTAGGTCAGGCTAGGCTTAGTTAGGCTAGAGTAATCTATGCTAAGCTAAGTGAGGCTACAATATAGCAAAATAGAGTTGAGTAGAGTAGAGTAGAGTAGAGCTAGGTTAAGGTAGGCTAGGCTAAACAAGGCTAGAATTGAGTAGAGTATAGAAGAGAAGGGCATAGTAGAGTAGAGATAAGCATAATAGAGTAGAGTAGAGCAGAGCACAGTAAAGCAGAGTAAAGTAGAGCAGAGCTAAGTTAGGCTAGGCTCGAGTAGAGTAGAGTAGTGTAGAGCAAGGTTAGGCTATGTTAGGTTAGGCTAGGCAAGGTTAGAGTGGCTAGGCTAGGAAAAACTAGCCAAATCTAGTGTAGTGTGGAGTAGAGTAGAGCAGGACAGATTAGAGCCGAGCAAAGTAGAGTAGAGCAGAGTAGATTAGAGCAGAGTAGAGTATAACAGAGCATAGCAAAGCTATGTAGAGCTAGGTTAGGCTAAGCTAGGTTAGACTAAGCTAAGATAGGATAGGTTAGAGTAGAGTAGAGTATAATAGAGTAGAGTAGAGTAAAGTAGAGTAGAGTAGAGTTGAGCAAAAAATAGTAGAGAAAAGATGAGCAAAGAAGATTAGAGTAGAGCTGAGCTTAGTTGATCAATGTAGAGCAGAGTAGAACAGAGTAGAGTAGGGTAGAGCAGAGCAGAGTAGAGTAGAGTAGAGCAAGGTTAGGCTAGGTTACCTTATGCCAGGCTTTGATAGAGCAGAGTAGAGTAGGGTAAAGTGAGGTGAGGTTAAGCTAGGTTAGAGAAGAGTAAAGTATAGTATAGTAGAGAGGAGCAGAGCAGAGCAATATAGTATGGACTGAAACAGAGTAGAGGTGAGCATAGTAAAGTTAGGTTGGGCTAGGCTAAGCTGGGCTACACTAGGCTTGGCTAGGCTAAGTTAGAGCAGAGTAGAGTGGAGTAGAGTAGAGTAAGGTAGAGTAGAGTAGAGTATAGTAGAGTAGAGTAGAGTAGAGTTTAGTAGAGTAGAGTAGAGTAGAGTAGAGTAGAGAATAGTAGAGTAGAGTGGAGTTGAGCTCAGTTAGCTTAGGCTAGGAAAGGCTAGTCTAGACTAGAGTAGAGTAGTGCAGAGTATTACAGAACAAAGCAGACAAGAGAAGAGTAGAGTAGGGTAGAGTAGAGTTGAGTAAAGCTATGTTAGGCTAAGTAAGACTAGGTTAGGCAAGGCTAGCTTAGAGAAGACTAGAATAGAGTTAAGTAGAGTAGGGTTGAGTATAGTAGAGTACAATAGAGTTGAGAAGAGTAGAGCTAGGTTAGGCTAGCCAAGTGTAGAGTAGAGTACAGTAGAGTAGAGTAGAGCTAGGTTAGGTTAGGCTAGGCTAGGCTAGGCTATGCTAGAGTACAGTGGAGTAAAATAGAGAAAAGTGGAGCAGAGTAGAGAAAAGTAGAGTAGAGTAGAGCAGAGCAGAGTAGAGTGGAGCAGAGTAGAGTAGAACAGAGTAGATTAGAGTAGAGCAGAGTAGAGTAGAGTAGAGTAAAGCAATGCTTTTTTAGGAAAAACTAGGCTAGGCTTGGCTATAATAGAGTAGAGTTTTATAGAGTAGAGAGTAAAGTAGAGCTAGGTTAGGCTAGGTAAGAGTAGAATATAGTAGATTAGAATAGAGTAAAGCAAAGTAGAGCAAAAAAAGTAGAGTAGAATAAAGTAGAGCAAAATAGAGTAGAGCATAACAGAGCAGAGTTGAGCAAAGTAGAGTAGAGCAAAGCAGAGTTGAGTAGAGTTGAGAAGAGCAGAGCAGAGCTGAGAAGAGCAAAGTAGAGTGGAGCTAGGCTAGGCTAGGCAAGCCTAGGCAAGGTTAGAGCAGAGCAAAGTAGAACAGAGAAGAGCATAGGTGAGTAGTGGAAAGCAAAGTAGAGCAAAGTAGAGCAGAGCAGGGCAAAGTAGAGAAGTACAAAAATAAGTAGAGTTGAGAAAGAAAATAAGAGTATAATTAGGTTAGGCTAGGTTAGAGTAGCATAGAATAAAGTAGAGCTAGGTTTGGCTAAGCTTTGCTTGGCTAGGATAGGTTACAGTAGAGTAGAGTAGAGTAGCATAGAGTAGAGTGGAGTAAAGTGGAGTATAGTAGAGAATAGTAGAGTAGAGTGGAGAAGAGTAGAGTAGAGTAGAGTTAGGTTAGACTTGGCTAGGGTAGGCTAGGCTTAGCTAAGCTAGAGTTAAGTAAAGTAGAATAGAGTAGAATAAAGTAGAGTAGATTAGAGCTTGGTTAAGCTCGACTAGGCTAGAATAGAGCAGAGTAGAGTGGAACATAACAAAACAACGTAGAGCAGAGTAGAGCAAAGCATAGTAGAGTGGAGAAGAGCACTGTAGACCAGAGTGGAATAAAGAAGAGCAGAGTGGAGTAGAGTAAAGTAGAGCTAGGTTAGGCTAAGCTAAGCTAGGTTAAGCTTGGTTAGAGTAGAGTAGAGTAGAATAAAGCAGAGTAAAACATAGTATAGCATAGTAGGGTAGAGTAGAGTAGAGTAGAGCTCGGTTAGGCTAAGCTAGGCTAGGTTAGGCTAGGCTAGAGTAGAGTAGAGAAGAGTAGAGTAGAGTAGAGCAGAGTAGAGTAGAATAGAGTATTGTAGAGTAGAGTAGAGTGGAGCTCAGTTTGGCTAGGTTAAGCTATAATATAGTAGAGTAGAGTAGAGTAGAGTAAAGTTGAGATGAGTAGAGCAGGGCATAATAGAACAGAGTAGAGCCGAGCATAGTAGAGCTAGGTTAGTCTAGGAGAGGCTAGGCAAGCCATGGCTAGAGTAAAGTAGAGCAGAGTAGAGTAGAGCTAGGTTCAACTAGGCTAGGCTAGGCTAAGTTAGAGAAGAGTGGAGTAGAGTAGAGTAGATTAGAGTAGAGTATGGTAGAGTAGAGTAGAGCTAGATTAGGCTAGGCTAGGATAGAGTATAATAGAGTAGATTAGAGTAGAATAGAGTGGCGTAGTGTAGAGCAGCGCAGCATAGAGCAGAGAACAACATCGAAGAGCAGAGCAAAGCAGAGCAGAGCAAAGTTGAGCAAAGTAGAGCTAAGTTAACTAGGCCTGGCTATGCTAGAGTAGAGTAGAGTAGAGTAGAGCTAGGTTATGCTTATGTAGGCTAGCCTAAGTTAGAGTAGAGTTGAGTTGAGTAGAGTAGGGTAGAGTAGAGTAGGGTTGAGTAGAGTAGAGCAAAGCTAAGTTAGGTAATCTAGGCTGGGCTTGGCTAGGCTGAGGTAGGCTAGGATGGGCTAGGCTAGAGTAGAGTGGAGTAGAGCTAAGTTAGGCTAGGCTAGGCAAGGCTATGCTAGAGCAGAGTAGAATTGACTAGAGTAGAGAAAAACATAGCAACATAAAGCAGAAGAGAGTAAAGTAGAGTAGAGTAGAGCAGAGTAGAGTAGAGCAGAGTAGAGAAGAGAAGAGCAGAGTAGATAAGAGTAGAGCAGAATAGAATAGAGAATAGCAATGTAGAGTAGAGTAGAGTGGAGATGCATTGAGCTAGGTTAGGCTAAGCTAGTTTAGAGTAGAGAAGAGTAGAGTAGAGAAGAGTGGAGCAGTGTAGAGTCGAGCTAGGTTAGGCTAGGTTATGTAAGGCTAGGCTAGGTTTGAGTAGAGTAGAGTAGTGTAGAGTATAGCTAAGTTAGGTCAGGTTAGGCTAGGCTAAAGTAGAGTAGAATAGAGTAGAGCAGAGCAAAGCATAGTAGAGTAAAGTAGAGCATAGTAGAATAGAGTAGAGTAGAGTGGAGTAGAGTAGAGCAGAGAATAGCAGAGTAGAGTAGAGTAGAGTAGAGTAGAGAAAAGCTTAGCAAGGTTAGGTAAGGCTAAGCTAGGCTGAATTAGGCTAAGCTAAAGTAGAATATAGTAGAGTAGAGTTGAGTAGAGCATAGTAGAGTTAGTTAGGTTAGGTTAAGCTAGGTTAGGCTAGGTTAGAGTAGAGTAGAGTAGAGTAAAGTAGAGAAGAATAAAGCTATGTTAGGATAGCCTAAGCTAGGTTAGGCTATGTTTGGCTAGGCTAGAGTCAAGTAGAGTAGATTGTTATAGTGTAGATTAGAGCAAGGTTAGGTTAGGTTAGGCTAGGCTAGAGTAGAGTAGAATAGACTAGAGTATAGTAGAGTAGAGTAGACTAGAGCAGAGCAGAGTAGAGTAATATAGAGTAGAGCTAGGTTAGGCTAGGCTAAGCAAGGTTAGACTAGGCCATAATAGAGTAGAGTAGAGTAAAGCTAGATTAGGCCAGGCTAGGTTAGAGTAGAGTAGATTAGTGTAGAGTAGAGTAGATTAGAGGAGAGGAGAGGAGAAGAGAGTCGAGTAGAGCAATGTAGAGTAAGGTTTGGCTAAGCTAGGCTAGAGTAGAGTAGAATAAAATAGAGTGGAGTAGAGTAGAGTAGAGTGGAGCTCAACTAGTTTAGTTTAGGTTTGGTTAAGCTAGGTTAGGCCAGGCTAGGTTAAGCTAGTGTAAAGTGGAATAGCATAGAGTAGATTATAGTAGAGTAGAGTAGAGCAATGTTTGGCTAGGGTAGGCTAGGCTATGCTAAACTAGGCTAGAGTAGAGTAGAGTAGAGCAAGGTTAAACTAGGTTTAGTTGTGCTTTGCTAGGCTAGGCTAGAGTAGAGTAGAGTTGAGTAAAGTAGAGTACAATAGAGTAGAGTAAGGTAGAGTAATGTAGAGTAGGGCTAAGTTTGGATGGGTTAAGCTAGGCTAGGGTATGGTTGGCTAGGCTAGGCTAGAGTAGAGTAGAGTAGAGTAAAGCTAGGTTAGGTTAGGTTAGGCTAAGTTAGAGTAGAGTTTAGTATAGCAGAGTAGAGAAGACTAGAGCAGAGCAAAGTAGAGCAGACTAGAGCAGATCAGAGCAGAGCAGAGAAGAGTAGAGCTAAGTTAGGCTAGGTTAGCTAGGCTTGGTAAGGCTAGGCTAAGCTAAGCTAGGCTAGGCAAGGTTATGGTAGGCTAAGTTAGAGTATAGTAGAGTAGTATAGAGTAGAGTTGAGTTAGCCTAGGCTAAGCTAGCCTAAGCTAGAGTATAGAGCATAGTATAGCAGTGTAGAGATAAATAAAGTAGAGCAGAGTGGAGTAGAACAGAGAAGAGCATAGTAGAGTTGAGTGTAGTGTATAGTGGAGTATTGAAGATAAGAGTAGAGCTAGGTTTGGGTAAGCTAAATTAGGCTAGGCAAGGCTAGGATAGAATAAAGTAGAGTAGAGTAGAGCTAAGATAGGCTAGGCTAGGCTAGGTTAGGCTAGGGTAGAGTAGAATAATATAGAGTAGTGTAGAGTAGAGTATAGTAGATTAGATGTAGGTTAGGCTAGGCATGGCTAGCCTAGGCTTGGATAAGCTAATGTAGAGTAGAGTAGAGTAGGGTAAAATAGAGTAGAGCTAGGTTAGGCTAGGCTAGGATAGGTTAGGTTAGAGTAGAGTAGAGTAGTTTAGAGTTGAGTAGGGTAGAGTAGAGTGGAGTAGAGTTGAGTAATATAGAGTAGAGTAGAGTAAAGTAGAGTAGAGTATGGTAGAGTAGAGTAGAGTAGAGTAGGGAAGAGGAGAGTAGAGCAGAGTAGAGAAGAGTAGAGCAAAGCAAAGTAGATTGGAGCAGAGTAGAAGAGCAGAGCAATACAGAGTAAAGTAGAGTTGAGTAGAGTAATGTAGAGTTTAGTAGAGTAGAGCAGAGCAGAGTAGAGTTGAGCTAGGTAAGGTTATTTTAAGCTAGGCTAGGCTAGATTAGAGTAGAGTAGAGTAAAGTAGAGTAAGGTTAGGATAGGCTAAGCAAGGTAGGCTAGGCCAATATAGAGTAGAGCAGAGTATAGTAGATTAGAGTAGAGTAAGGTAGAGTAAGGTTAGGTTATGCTAGGCTTGGCTAGGTTAGAGTAGAGTAGAGGAGAGTAGAATAGAGTATAGTAGACTAGATTAGAGTAGAGTAGAACTGAGTAGAGCAGAGCAGAGTAGAGTAGAGCATGGCAGAGTAGAGCAGAGCAGAGCGAAGTAGAGCAGAGTAAAGCAAAGAGAAGGAAAACAAAGTAACATGGAGCAATGCAAAGCAGAGCAAAGTATAGCAGACCAAAGCAGAGCAGAGTAGAGCTAGGTTAGGCTAGGCTAGAGTAGAGTAGAGCATAGTAGATTGGAGCTAGGTTAGGTTTGGCTAGGCTAAGTTATGCTAGAATAGAGTTGAGTAGAATAGAGCTGATTAGAGTAGAGTATAGTGGAGTAGAGTCAAGTAAAGTAGAGCTAGGTTAGGCTGGGCTAAACAAGGCTAGATCAAGTTATGCTTGGTAAGGCTAAAGTAGAGTAAAGTAGAGTAGAGTAGAGTACATTAGAGCTAGGTTAGGCTAGGTAAGTTAGAGTAGAGTAGAATAGAAAAGAGTAAAGTAGAGTAGAGTAGAGTAAGGTTAGGCTAGGTGAGGTGAGGTTAGACTTGAGTAGAGTATAGTAGAGTAGAGCATAGTAGAGTAGAGTAGAATAGAGCTTGTTCAGTTAGGCTTGGCTAAGTTAAGCTAGGCTAGAGTAGAGTAGAGTAGAGCATAGTAGAGTAGAGCAGAGTAGAGCAAAGATGAGTAAAGAATAGCAGAGTAGAGCAGAGTAGGGTAGAGAAGAGTAGTGTAGAGTAGAGTCAAGTGGAGCAGAGTTGAGCTGAGAGAACTAGTCTAGGCTAAGCTAGCTATGTTAGGCTAGGTTAAAGTAGAGTAGAGTAGAGTATAGTCGAGTAGAGCAGAGTAGAGTAGAGCAGGGTAGAGTATAGTTGAGTTGAGTAGAGTAGAGTAGAGTAGAGCTAGGTTAGGCTAGGCTTGGCTATGCTTTGTTAAGCTAGGCAAGAGTAGAGTAAAGTAGAGTATAGTAGAGTAGAGTAAGGTTAGGTTAGGCTGGCCTTGGCCAAGTTTTGTTAAAGTAGAGATGGGTAGAGTAGAGTAGAGCAAAACAGAGCAGAGCAGAATAGAGTAGAGTAGAGTAGAGCTAGGTTAGGCTAAGATATGGTAGGATAGGCTGGGCACGGCTAGATTAGGCTAGGCTCGAGATGAGTAGAGTAGAGTTGATTAGTGCTAGGTTAGGAAAGGCTACGCTAGAGTAGAGTAGAGTTATATAGAGTTGAGTAGAGCAGAGCAAAGTAGAGAAGAGCTTAGTTGAGTAGAGTAGAGTAGAGCAGAGTAGAGTAGAATGGAACAAAGCTATGTTAGGTTAGGCTAGGCTAGAGTAGTGTAGTGTTTAATAGAGCTGGGTTAGGCTAGGTTAGGATAGGATAAGGTAAACTAGGTTAGAGTCGAGTAGGGTAGGGTAGAGGAGAGTAGAGTAAAGTAGAGGATAGTAGAGTAGAGTAGAGCAGAGTAGAGAAGAACAGAGTAGAACAGAGCAAAGTACAGCATAAGAGAGAAGAGTAGAGAAGAGTAGAGTAGACTAAAGCAAAGCAGAGCAAAGAAGAGTAGAGTAGAGCTTGGTTAGGCAAGGCTAGAGTAGAGTAGAGCAGAGTAGAGCTAGGATAGGCTAGGCTAAGTTAGAGAAGAGTATATTAGAGTGGAGTAAAGTAGAATAGAGTAGAGTAGAGTAGAGTAGAGCAGAGTAAAGTAGAGTAGAGTAGAGCAGAGTTTGGTTATGCTTTGCTAGGCTAGGCTTGGGTAGGATATGCTACGTTAGGCTAGAATAGAGTAAAGTATAGTAGGATAAAGTAACGAAGAGTAGAGTAGAGCAAAGCTCAGTTAGGTTATGCAATTCTAGGCTTGGTTAGGCTAGAGTAGAGTAGAGTATAGAAGAGTAGAGTAGAGGAAAGTAGAGCAGAGCAGAGTAGAGTAGAGAAGAGTAGAGTAGAGTAGAATAGAGTAGAGCAGAGTAAAGTAGAGCAAAGAAGAGCAGAGTAGAGTATAGCATAATTGATTAAGGTTAGGCTAAGCTATGCCAAGCGAGGCAAGGCTAGTCTAGTTTAGAGTAGAGTATGGTAGAGTAGAGTGGAATAGAATAGAGTGAGTAGAATAGAGTGAGTAGAATAGAGTAGAGTAAAGAAGAGTTGAGTATAGTAGAGTATAGTTTAATAGAGTTGAGTAGAGTAGAGCTAGGTTAGGCTAGGCTAAGCTAAGCTAGGTTAGGGTAGGTTAGGATAGGCTTGAGTAGAGTAGAGTTGTGTAGAGTAGAGTAGAGTAGAGTATAGTAGAGTAGAGTAGAGCAGAGTAGAGGAAGTGAAGAGTAGAGTAGAGTAGAACAGAGTAGAGCAAAGCAGAGCAAAGTAGAGCATGGTAGAGTAGAGCATATTAAACTAGGTTAGGTAAGCTATGCCAGTTAGGCAAAGCTAGGCTTGATTAGAGTAGAGTAGAGTAGAATAGAATAGAGTAGAGTAGAATAGAGTAGAGCAAAGTGGAGTAGAGTAGAGTGGAGTATAGTATAGTAGAGTAGATTAGAGTAAAGTAGAGCTAGGTTAGGCTAGGCTAGGATAGGTTAGGCTAAGCTAGAGTAGAGTAGAGTAGAGTAAAGTAGAGTAGAATTAGGCTAGGATAAGCAAGGCTAGGCAAGGCTAAAGTTGAGTAGACTAGAGTGGAGTAGAGCAGTGTAGAGAAGGGTAGGGCAGAGTAGAGCAAAGCAGAGTAGAGAAGTGTATAGCAGAGCAAAGCAAAGGAAAGTTGAGTAGAGTAGAGTAGAGCAGAGCAAAGTATAATAGAGTAGAGCAGAGCTAGGTTAGGCTAGGCTAGAGTAGAGTAGAGTAGAGTAGAGCAAGGTTAGGCTAAGCCAGACTAGGCTAGGTTAGAGTAGAGTAGAGTAGAATAGAGTAGCGTATTATAGAGTAGAGTAGAGGAGAGCAGAGTAAAACAAGGCAAAGTAGTTCAGAGTAGAGGAGAGTAGAGTAGAGCAGAGTATAGTAGAGTAGAGCATAATAGAATAGACAAAAGCAATGTATAGTAAAGTAGAGAGGAATTTGGTTATGCTAGGTTAGGCTATGCTAGGCTATGATATGTTAGGCTAGACCAGAGTAAAGTATAATAGAGGAGAGTAGAGCAAGTTTAGGCTAAGCTAGGCTAGGTTAGCATAGAGTAGAGTACAGTAGAGTAGAGTAGAGTGATGATTAGCTAGGCTAAGTTAGGCTAGGCTAAGCTAGAGTAGAGTAGAGTAGAGTAGAGTAGAATATAGTAGAGTTAATTAGAGTGGTGCTAGGTTAAGCTAGGCTAGGCTAGAGTATAGTAGAGTAGAGTTGAGCAGAGCAGAGTAGAACAGAACAGAGTAGTGCAAAGTAGAATAGTTAGGATATGCTAAGCTAAGCTAGGTAAGGTTAGGCTAGCCTAGGCCAAGCCAGGCTAGAGTAGAGTAGTGTAGAGTAGAGTAGAGTAGAGTATTATAGACCTAAGTTAGGCTAAGATAAGCAAGGCTAGGCTCAGTTTGTCTAGGTTAGAGTGGAGTAGAGTAGTGAAGAGTAGAGGTCGTTAGGTCAAACAAGGATATAGCAGAGTAGAGTAGAGTAGAGCAGAGCAGAGTACGACAAAGTAGAGAAGAATAGAGTAGAGTTGAGTAAGGCATAGTAGAGTAGAGTAGAGTTGAGCAGTGCAGAGCAGAGCAGAGTAGAGCTAGGTTAGGCTAAGCTAAGCAAGGTTGGGTTATCTTAGAGTAGAGTAGAGTAGAGTATAGCTAGGTTCAACTAAGCTAAGCTAAGTTAGGCTAGCTAGAGCTGAGTTGAGTAGAGTAAAGCTAGGTTAGAATGGAGTAGAGTAGAGTAGAGTTGACTAGAGCTAGGTTAGGTTAGGCTAAGTTAGGCTAGGCAAGGCTAGAGTAGAGTAGAGTAGAGTGGAGTAGAGTAGAGCAGAGTAGAGTAAAGAAGGGTTAGGCTAGTCTAAGCTAGGCTAGGCTTTTATAGAGTAGAATAAAGTAGAGTAAAGCATAGCAGAGTAGAGAAGAATACAATAGAGTAGAGCATAGTAGAGTATAGTAGGGCAGAGTGGAACAGAGCTAGGTTCAGATATGCTAAGCTATAGTAGATTAAAGCTTAATTAAAAAAGGCTATGTTAGGTTAGAGTTGAGTAGAGTGAAGTAGAGTAGAGTAGAGTAGAGTAGAATAAGGTAGAGTAGAGTAAAGGCTAGGCTAAAGTACTATTAACTAGAGTAGGGTAGAGAGGAATAGAGTAGAGTAGAGTATGGTGGAGTAGAGTAGAGTAAGCTAGGCTAGAGAAAAGTAAAATAGAGTAGAGTAGAGTAGAGCTAGGTTAGGCTAGGCAAGGCTAGGGAAGGCTAGGTTAAGCTAGGCTAGAGTAGAGTAGAGTAGAGTAGAGCCAGGGTAGGTTAGGTTAGGTTAGGCAAAGTATAGTAGAGTATGGTAGAATATAGTAGAGCATAGTAAAGCTTAGTTAGGTTAGGATAGGCTAGGTTAGGATCGATTAGGCTAGGGTAAACTAGAATAAAGTAGAGTAGAGTAGAGTAGAGTAGAGCTAGGTTAGGTTAGGTAGGAAAAGGCTAGGTTAGAGTAGAGTAGATTTGAGCAGAGCAGAGCAAAATAGAGTAAAGCAGAGTAAAGTAGAATAGAGCAGATTAGAAGAGAGCAGTGAAGAGCAAAGTAGACCAGAGCTATGTTCGACTAGGCTGGGATAGGCATGGTTGGGCTAGGTTAGGCTAGGCTACAGTAGAGTAGAGTAGAGTAGAGCTAGGTTATGCAAGGCTAGGCTAGGCTAAGTTAGAGTAGAGAACAATAGAATAGAGTATAGTATAGCATAGTAGAGTAGAGTATAATATAGTTAGGCTTGGTTAAGCTAGGTTAGAATAGAGTACAGTAGAGTAGAGTAGAGTAGAGTGGAGTAGAGTAGATCTAGGTTAGGCTAGGCTAAAGTAGAGTAGAATAGAGTAGAGGTTAGTTTGGTTAGTCTAGGCTAGAGTAGAGAAGAGTAGAGTAGAGCAAAGCATAGAAGGATAGCCTGGAGTAGAGAATAGTAGAATAGAGCAGAGTAGAGTAGAGAAAAGCAGAGCAGAGAGGAGTAAAATTGAGTAGAGCTGAGCTGATCAAAGTAGAGCTAGGTTAAGCTAGGTTAGGCTAAGCTAGGCTAGGTTTGGCTAGGTTAGAGTAGAGTAGAGTACAGTGAAGTAGTGAAGAGTAGAGTGGAGTAGAGTAGAGTAGAGTAGAGAATAATAGGGTAGAGTAGAGTAGAGTTTGGATTGGCTAGGCTAGGCTAGGTTAGGCTACGTAGGAGTAGAGTAATGTGGAGTAGAGTAGAGCTAGGTTGAATTAGGCTAGGCTAAGCAATGCTTGGCTAATGTAGGGTAGAGTAGAATAGAGCAGAGTAGAGTAGAGGAGAGCAGAGTAGAGCAAGATAGAGTAGAGAAAAGCAGAGCACAGTGGAGAAGAACAAAGTAGAGCAGAGCTAGGTTTAGCTAGGCAAGGTTAAACTAGGCTAGGTTAGGTTAGGCTAGAGTCGAGTAGAGTATAGAAGAGTAGAGAAGAGTAGAGCAAGGTTAGGTTAGGCTAGGTTGGAGTAGAGTAAACTCGAGTAGGGTAGAGCAGAGCAGAGCAGAGTAAAGCAAAGTAGAGCAGGATAGAGTAGAGCTAGGTTAGGTTAGGCTAAAGTAAAGTATAGTAGAGTAGAGTAGAATAGAGCTTGGTTAGGCTAGGCTAGGAATGGTTAGGCTAAGTGAGCCTAGAGTAGAGTAGAGCAATGAAGAGTAGAATAGAGTAGAGTAGACCAGAGAAGACCATAGCAGAGTAGACCAAAGCAGAGTGGATCATAGTAGAGTAGAGCTAAGTTAGGCTAGGTTAGGTTAGAGTAGATTAGGTTAGAGTAGGGTAGTATAGAGTAAAGTATAGTAGAGCTAGGTTAGGCTAGTCTAAGGTAGGCCAGGGTAGGCTAGGCAAGAGTAGAGTAGAGTAGAATAGAGTAGAATAGTATAGCCTAGGCTAGGCTAGCTAAACAAGGCTAAAGTAGAGTAGAGAAGAGTAGAGTAGAATAGAGAAGAGTGGAGCAGAGATGAGCACAGTAGAGCAGAGTATAGTAGAGTAGAGTTGTGCAGAGTAGAGCAAAGCAAGTATATTCTAGACTAGGTCTAGGCTAGGCTAGAGTAGAGTAAAGCTAGGTTAGGCTAGGCTAACTTAGAGTAGAGTAGAGTAGAGTAGAGTAGAGGAGAGTAGAGGAGAGGAGAGGAGAGTAGAGGAGAGGAGAGGAGAGTATATTAGAGCAAAGCAGAGTAGAGTAGAGAAAACTAAAGTAGAGTAGAGTGGAGTAGAGTAGAGTAGAGTAGAGTAGAGTAGAGTAGAGTAGAGTAGAGTAGAGAAGAGTAGAGCAGAGTAGAGCTATGTTAGGTGAAGCTAGGCTAGAGTAGAGTAGAGTATAATAGAGTAGAGTAGAGTTGAGTTTTGTTAGGTTAGGCTAGGGTTTGCTAGGTAAGGCTAGGCTAGAGTAGAGTATAGTAAAGTAGAGCTAGGTTAGGTTAGGCTTGGCTAAGCTAGGCTAGAGTAGAGTAGAGTAGAGTAAAGTAGAGTAGAGTAGAATAGAATAAAGTAGAGTATAATGGTGTAGAGTAGAGCAAAGTAGAGTAGAGTAGTGTAGAGTAGAGTAGAGTCAAGCAGAGCAAAAAAGAGTAGAGTAGAGTAGAGCTGAGTAGAGTAGAGTAGAGTAGAGTAGAGAAAAGTAGAGCAGAGTAGAGCTAGGTTTGGCATGGGTAGGCTAGAGAAGGCTACAATAGGATAAACTAGAGTAGAATAAAATAGAGTAGAGTAGAGTGGAGTAGAGTAGAGTATAATAGAGTAGAGTGGAGTAGACTAGAGTAGAGTAGAGCTAAGCTAGGTTAGGTTAGGCTAGGCTAGGCTAGGCTTGAGTAGGAGAGTAGAGGAGAGTAGAGCTTGGTTAAGCTAGGCCAGAGTAGAGTAGAATAGAGCAATGTAGAGTAGAGTAGAGCATAGCAAAGTAGAGCAGAGTATGGTAGAGTAGTACAGAGCAGAGCAGAGTAGAGAAGAGAAAAGCATAGCAAAGCAGAGTAGAGTAGAGCAGAGCAAAGTAGAGTAAAGCTATGTTAGGCTAGGCTAGGTTAAACTAGAGTAGAGTGGAGTATGTAGGGCAGCATAGAGTAGAGTAGAGTAGAGCAATGTTAGGATAAGTTAGAGCAAAGCGGAGTAGATTAGGGTAGAGAAGTGTACAATAAAGTATAGTGGAGCTAGGTTATACTAGGCAAGGGTAGGCTATAGTAGAGTAGAGTAGTGTGGTTTAGATTGGAACAAAGCAGAGTAGAGTAGAGCTAGTTTAGTTGAGAATAGACTAGGCTAGGCTAAACAATATTAGAGTAGAATAAAGTAGACTAGAGTAGAGTAGAGCATAGTAGAGTAGAGTAGATTAGAGTAGAGGAAACTAGAGTAGAGTAGAGTAGAGCAAAGCAGAGTAGAGAAGAGAAGAGCAGAGCAAGGTTAGGCTAGGCTAGGCTATAGTAGAGTAGAGTAGAGCAAGGTTATGTTAGGCTATGTTAGAGTAGTGAAGAGTAGGGTAGAGTAGAGTAGAGTAGAGTAAAGTAGAGTAGAATAGAGTTGAGTAGAGTGGAGTAGAGGAGAGGATAGGAGAGAAGATAAGAGTAGAGGAGAGGAGAGGAGAGTAGATTAGAGTAGAGTATAATAGAGTAGAGAAGAATAGAGCATAGTAGAGTAGAGAAGAGTAGAGTAGAGTAGAATAAAGTAGACCAGAGTAGAGTAGAGCTAGGTTAGGTTAGGCTAGGCTAGGCTATGCTATACTAGGCAAGAGTAGAGTAGAGTAAAGAAAAGTAGAGTAGAATAGAGTTGAGCTTGGTTAGGTTAGGCTAGGCTAGAGTAGAGTAATTGAGGAGAGTATAGTAGAGTAGTGCTAGGTTAGGTTAAGTTAAGTTAGGCTTTGCTAGTCTAGGCTAAGGTAGAGTAAATTAGAGTATAGTAGCAAAATACAGTATAGTAGAGTAGAGCAGAGTAGAAAAGAGTAGAGCAGAGTAGAGTAGAGTAGAGCATTGTAGGGTAGAGAAGAGTAGACAGAGCAGAGTAGAGTAGAGTAAGGTAGAGTAGAGCTAGGTTAGGAAAGGCTAGGCTAGGCTATACTAGGATAAGCTAAGCTAGAGTATAATAAAGTAGAGTAGAGTAGAGTAGAGTAGAGTGGAGTAGAGTAGAGTGGAGTAGAGTAGAGTCGAGCTAAGTTAGGTTAGGTTAGGCAAGGCTAGGCTAGGGATGCTAGGCTAGGTTAGCCTAGGCTAGGTTAGAGTAGAAGATTAAAGTAGAGTAGAGCTAGGTTAGGCTAGGTAAGGTAAGGCTAAGTTAGGCTAGGCGAGGGTAGATTTGAATAGAGTAAAGTAGAGTAGAGTATAGTAGATCATAATATAACAAAGTAAAGATGAGTATAGCAGAGCAAAGAAGAGTAGAAGAGAGTAGAGCAGAGAAGAGAAAAGCAGAGCAGAGCAAAGTAGAATAGAGCTATGTTAAGCTAGGCTAGAGTAGAGTAGAGTAGAGTGCAGTAGAGTAGAGCTAGGTTATATTAGGCTAGGGTAAGTTAGAGTGGAGTAGAGTATACTAGAATTGAGTAGAGTAGAGTAGATTAGAATAGAATAGAGTATAGTACAATAGAGTAGAGTTACATTTGGCTTGCCTAAGCTAACTAGGCTTGGTTAGGGTAAGCTAAGCTAGGGTAGAGTAGAGTAGAGTTGACTAGAGTATAGTAAAGTAAAGCTAGGTTGGGATAGGCTAGCCTAGGCTAAGCTAGAGTAGAGTAAAGTAGAGAGAAGTAGTGCAAAGTAGAGTAGAGCAGAGCAAAGCAGAGTAAAGCAAGGTAGAGAGCAAAGCAGAGCAGAGTAGAGAAGAAAAGAGTAGAGCAGAGTAAAGCTAAGTCAGTCTAGATTAGGCTGGGCTAGGTTATACTAGGCTAGGTTAGGCTGGGAGTAAAGTAGAGTAGAGTAGAGTAGGGTAGAGCTAGGTTAGGCTCGGCTATAGTTGGTTAGGCTATGCTGTGCTAGAGTAGAGTAGAGAAGAGTAAAGTAGAGCTAAGTTAGGCTTGGCTAAGCTTGGCTAGGCTATAGAGCAGAGAAGAGCTGAGCTGAGTAGAGCAGAGTAGAGTAGAGCAGACCAGAGCAGAGTAGAGTAGAGTAGAGTAGAGTAGAGTAGAGTAGAGTAGAGAAGAGTAGAGTGAGATTAGGATAGACTAGGCAATAATAGAGTACAATAGGGCTAGGTTATTCTAGGCTATGTTATAGTAGAGAAGAGTAAGGTAGAGTAGATTAGAGTAAAGTAGAGTAGAGTAGACTAGAGTAGAGTTGAGTAGAGTAGAATAGAGTAGAGGAGAGGAGAGAAGAGGAGAGTAGAGGAGAGGAGAGGAGAGCAGATTAAAACAGAATAGAGTAGAGCAGAGCAGAGTAGAGCATAGTAGAGCAGAGCAGAGTAGAATGGAGTAGAGAAGAGTATAACAAAGTAGAATAGAGTAGAGCAGAGTAGAGCAGAGCTGAGTAGAGCTAGGTTAGGTTAGGTTAGGCTATGCTAGGCAAGAGTATAGTAGTGTAGAGTAAAGTAGGGTAGAGTAGAGCTGAGCTTAGTTAGGTTAGGCTACACTAGGCTAAGCCAGAGTAGAGTAATAATAGAGGGTATAGTAGAGTAGTGCTAGGTTTGGCTAGTTTAGGCTAGGCTAAGTGTGTTCAAGTGAGTAATAGAGGAGAGTATAGCAGAGTACTCATGCATGCATGTGTATGTGTGTTTGTGTGCTTAAGTGTGTTCAAGTTAATATGTGGTAGTGAGCAAGTTTGTGTGCATGTTCGTGCATGTGTGAGTCTTTGTGCATATATGTGTGTCTACAATTATGTGTATACATGTGTGGTTAGTGGTGTTTGTGTGCCTGCATGTGTTTATGTATGTGTGCATGTGTATGTATGTGCACGTGTGTGTGTTCAAGTGTTTACTTGTATGCATACATTTATGTGTTTATGTGTGTGTATGTATGTGTACATGATTGTGTGGGTGTGCATGTATGTGTTTGTGCAAGTGTGCGTATGTCTACTGACACATGTGCATGTGTGTGCAAGTGTGCATTTGTGTGTGCATGTGTATATATTTTTATGGGTGTGCTGGTGTGTGTGCATACGTGTTTTTATAAGTTTGTATGTATGCACGTATGTGTTTTAGTATTTATGTGTGCATGCATGTGCATGAGCATATGTGCATCTGTTAGCATGTATGAATGTGTGTATGTGCACTTGTGTGTGTGTGCATATACATGTGCATATGTGTATGCTTGGCACATGTGCGTGTGTATTTATGTGTCTGTGTGAATATGTCTGCGTGTGCATATGCATGTGTGCATGCTTGTATATGTTTGTGTGTGCATGATTCTATGTGTGTGTGTGTGCTTATGCATGTGAGTGTACATGTGTGTGCATATTTTTGAGTGTGTCAATGTGTGTGTTTATGTATATGCATGTGCATGTTTGTGCCTATCTATATGTGTGCACGTATATGTGTGTGTATGCATGTGTGGTTGGGTGTACGTGTGTGTGTCTGTATGTTTGTGTTCCTATACATGGGCATGTGTGTTTGAGTGTGTGCATGTTTATGTGTGTGTATGCCTGTGTTAATATCTATGGGCATGTTTGTGTGCTTGTGTGCAATTTTTTTTGTATGTGCATGTATGTTTGGGCATGTGTGTGTGTGCATGTGCACATGCGTGTATGTGTGTTCTCATGTGAGTGAGCTTGTGTATGTGTATGCATGCATATTTTTGTCATTTTTTGCTTGTTTATTTTTGTGTGTTTGTGTTTGCATGTGTGAGTGTGTCCATGTGTGTGTATATCAATACATGTGTGTGTTGATGCATGTAAATGTGAGTATGTGAATTTACATCTATGTGTTTGTATCCATGTGTGGATGTACATGTGTGTGTGTATGTTTTGCTCATGTACTCTTTTGTGAGTGTATGAATCAGTGCAAGTGTGTGTGTATGTGTTTTTTGTGCATTGAAACATGCATGTGTGTGTGTGTTTATGTTTTTGTGGGTAAGAAGGTCTGTGTGCATGCACTTGTGAATTTTTGTGTACATATGACTAGTTGTATGTTTCTATGTGTGTGCACACACGTGGAGGCGTGTCCATGTTTATGTGTGTGTGTGTTGTGTTTGCATGTGCTCATGTCTATGCATGTATGCATATGTGCAGGTATGGGTGTCGTTGCCAGTGTCTATGTGTACGTGTGAGTGCACATGTGGGCACATTTGTGGTGTGTATGAACATGTGTGTGTACATGTGTGTGTGCATGTGGATGTTTATGTGGTGTGTATGAGTGTATGTGTTTGCATGTGAGATCATGCATGTGTATGCATGCATGTGTGTGTGTTTTAGTTTGTGCTTGTGTGGTTTGTGTATGAGTGTGTGTTTGTGTGCTTGTGTATGGGTGTGTGAATGTTTATGCATGTGTGTGACTATGTGTGTGCATGTATGTCTATGCATATTAATGTGAGTGGGTGTACATGTATTTACATGTACATTTGCATGTGTGTTCATTTGTGTATGTGCCTTTGTTTATTACTATGTGCATGTATGTGTATACCCATGTGTGTGTATCTGCAAGTGTACCTGAATGTATGCTTGTGTGTGCCTGTTTCTATGCATGTGCATGCGTGTGTGCTTGTGTCTGTTTATGTGCATGCATATGTGTGTGCATGTGTTTGTGTGTGTGATTGAGCATGTGTGTGTGGTTTTTTGTGCTTGACTATGTGCTTGTGCATACTTATGTGTGTGCATGTGTATGTGTGCATGCTTGTTTATATACATGCATGTATGTGTACGTGTGAGTGTGTGTGCTCGTGTGTGTCTGTATGCATGTGTTCATTCATCTATGTCTATGTGTGCATGCATCTTTTTGTTTGTGCATGTCTTTGTGATTATTTGCATTTTTGTGCATAAGCATGTGTATGTGTGTGTTCATGTAGGTGTTTTTTTGTAGGTTTGTCTATATGATTGAGCATGACCAAGCATGTGTGTGTGTGTGCATGTATGTAGGTGTGTATGTTAGTGTGTGCATGTGTATATGCACATGTGTTTTTGTGAGCTTTCATTTGTATGTGTGTGTGTTTGTGTGTGCATGTGTATGAGTGTGCATGCATTCATGTGGGTGCGTGTGCACGTTTATGTGCATTTATGTGTTCATTTGTGTGTGTGTGTTTATGCTTGTGTGTGTTTGTGTTTCTATCTTTGGATGTCCATGTGTGTGTACCTTTGCAAGTGCTTGTATGTGCTTAAGCATGTGTGTACGTGTCTATATCTACATGCGTGGTTGTACATATTTGTTTGTGTGTGCATGTGGGTGTGTGTACATGCATTCATGTGTATGCATGTGTTTGTGTGCACATGTGTGGTAGTGTGCATAAGTGTGTCTATGTTTACATGCATGTTTTCATGCACATATATGTGTTGTGCTTTTTTGTGTGCATGTGCATGTGCATGTTTGATTGTGTGCGTCTGCTCATGCATGTGCATCTGTTTGGTATGTGTGCACATTTGCATTTGTGTATGTGTGCGTGTGCACGAGTAAGCATATATGTGTTTGCATGTTTATGCATGTGTGCATGCATGAGTATTTCTTTGCATGTGTGTGTGCATGGGTATGTGTTTATGTGTGGGAAAATTTGCATGTATGTGTGTGAGCACTTTTGTCTATGTGCACATGTGTTTACGTGTGAATGCATCTATGCTTGTGCATGCCTCTATGCATGTGCATTGTGTTTGTTTTTGTACGAATGTGCTTAAGTGTGTGTAAGTATGTTTATGTGCACATGTGCATGTCTTCTTGTCCGTGTGTGTGTAAGTTCATATGTGTTCTTTGATTGTGTGTGTGTTTGTACATGTGTGCATATGTGTGTATGTGTGTCTACACAACTATGCCCATCTATGCATACATTTGTGTGTGTGATTTTTTGTGTTCAATTATGCATGTGTGCACGTGTTCATGGGCTATTTGTGTGCATGAATGTTGATGTGACTTCCTAAAAGCATGTGTGTGGTTTTGTTTTTGTGTGCTTCGTTGTGCTTATGCTTGTGTCTACATGCTTGTCTGTGTGTATGATTGTGTGTATGTGTGAGCACCTACATGCATGCATGTGTGTGCATGTGTCTATGAGTGAGGGGTGTGATTATGTGTATGTGAATGTGTGTATGTGTGCATATGTGTGTGTGCATGTACATGCGTGTTTGTTTGTGTGCACAAGCAAACATGATTGTCTTTATGTCAGAAGTGTAGGTGTGTTTGTGTATTCATGTGTGTTTGTGCATAAGTGTGTGCATGTGCATGTGAATGTGTGATTTATGTGCATGTGCTTTTGTACATGCATGTGTTTTTAAGTCTATGTGTGTGTGTGCATGTGTTTAGGTGTAACTATGATCTTGTGCATGTATGTCTTGGTGTGCAGGTGTGCTTATTTGTATGTGTGCATGTGCATGTGTGTGCTTACACATATGTGTGTGTTGATGTGTGTGCATATATGTGTGTGTATATGTGCATTTCTACATGTCTGTATGTCTACTTGTGTCTCTCCATGATAATGGTTTTGTGCATGTGCTTGTGTATTTTTATGTGCATACATGCACATGTGTGTGAATGTGTGTGTGTATGCATATTTGTGTTTGTGCATGTGTGTATGTGTGCATGTGCATGTGTGTGTGCACATGTATGGTTGTGGGTGTGTGTGAGCATGCATGTGTGCATACAAGTGTGTGAGTGTGTGCCTCTATTTGTGTGCATGTGTTTTTTCATGTACTTGTGAACATGTTTGCATGCATGTGTGTAGGTATGTGTGTGTGTTTGTGTGCATGCATTAACCTATATATATATGTCTATGCATCATTCTTATATGTGCATATGTGCATGTGTGTGACTTCACCTGTGTATGTTTGCATGTGTTCATGTGCATGTGCATGTATTTGTGTGTGTGAGTTCATGCATGTTTCATTTTGCGTGGATGTATGCACTTGTGTGTGTGCTTGTGTGGTTATGCATACATGTGTAAGTGTACATCTGTCGGGTTGTGTACGTGTTCATGTGTGTATGTGTGGGTGTGTTTGTGCTTGTGTGTATGTGGATGCATATATGCTTATGTGTGCATGTGTGCATTCATGTGTGTTTCTATCTATTTGTACTTGAGTGTGTGTGAGTGCATCTATGTGTACATTTGTGTTGGTGCCTACATCTGCATGTGTGTGTGCAAGCATCTCCAAACATACATGTTGCATTTTACATGTTTAGACATATGTATTGCATGTCTATGAGCCTTTGTGTGTACATGTGTGTGTCTACACCTGTGCATTTGTGTGTGTGGACATGTGCTAGTGCATGTGTGTGTGTGTTTGTGTTAATGTGCATAGGGGTGTGTGTGTGTGCATGCATAATGTTTGTATGTGTGTGCATGTTGGTGAATGTGTGTGTGTGTGTCTATGTAGGTGTGTGCACATGTGTTCTTATGTATGCATGGGTGCATACATGTGTGCAAGCATGCATGTGTGTGTGTGTGTGCTTGCATGTATTTGTGTGCATGAACATATGTGTATGTTTGTGTGCATGCATAAGTTTGTGTGTGTGTACATGTGTATGCGTAGGTGTGTGTGTGTGTAGTTTGTGTTGTGAGTGCTATCTTTGTATTTACTTGCATGTATGCTTGTTTGTGGGATTGGTTGTGCTTGTGTCAGTGTGTGTATGTGCATGTGTGCGGTATACGTATGCCCGTGTGTGAGTGTGCATGTGTGTTCATGTGTGTGCACATGTTTATGTGTGAGTGTGTACACACAGGTGTGGATGTGTATGCACATGTGCATGTGTTCATGCACACACACTAATGTGTGCATGTACATGTGTGTGCTTGTGTACTCTTGCATGTGTCTCTATGTGTTTGGGTATGTATGCATGTGCATGACTTTGTATTTGAATATGTGGCTGTGTGTCTATCCATGTGCATATGTGTTTGGGTGTGTTTTTTGTGTATACATTTTCATGCATGTGTTTGAATGTATGTGTGGGTGCACGTGCTTGGTTGTGTGCTTTGTTGTTATCGTGTGTGCGCCTGTTTCTATGTGTGTGTGTGTGCATATGTGTGCACATGGGTGCATGAGTGTATATTTATGTGTTCATGTGTGTGTACATGTAGATAAATGTATGCGTGTGTGTGACAATGCAAGATTTGCATGATTATCTTTATTCGTTTGCATGTGTGTCTACACATGCAAGTGTGCATGTGTATTAATTTATGTTTGTGTGTGAGCAAGTGCTTGCATTTGTGTGTGCATATGTGCATGTGTATGTTAACTCATGTGTACACATGTGTGTGTTCTTGAGTTTGAGTGCATGTGACTACCTATGTGTGTGCATGAGTGTGTGCATGTGTTTGTATATAGGTGCTTGTCTGTGAGCTTGCATGTGCATATGTGTGTGTTCATGTGCATGTGTCTGTGTTCATGTGTTTGTGTGTGTGTGTGTGTATCCATTTATATAGGCATGTGTGTGCATCTATGCATGCATTTGCATGCATGTGTGCACGTGCATATTTATCTACTTGTGTCTAATGTGAATGCATGTGTGCATGTGTGTGGGAGTGTGATCCTGCATGTGCGTGTGTAGATGTGTGTGTGTGCAGGTGTGTGCATGTGTAGGCTTGTGTTTATACAGACGTGCATGTGTGTGTGCACGTGTGTGTCTGTGTATGAGCACACGTGTATGTATGTGCATGTGTGTGGTATGCTTATGTCTATGGGTGTATGTATGTATGTATCTTTGTATGTCTATATCCATATGCTCATGCATGTGTGTTTGTGTGCATTCACGTGTGTGTGTGTACTGTGTGTCTTTGTTTGCATTTGTATATGTTTGGTGTGATGTGTGTGTGTTCTTATGTGTGCATGTTGGTGTGGGAGTATGCACATGCATATATATATATATGTATATCTGTGTGTGTGTGTGTGTGCGTGCATACTTGTGTGTGTATATGCATGGGAATGAGTGCATGCATTTGTCTATGTGCATCAATACACATACATGTGTGTGTATGTGTTTATCTGTACATGAGTGTGTGCATGTCTATGTTCATGCTTGTTTGTGAGTCTATGTGTGCATGTGTACCTATGAATGTGGATATGCATGAATGTTCATGTGCTTGTGCATGCATGTGAATGTACATGTGCATGTGTATGTGCGTGTGCATGCGTGAGTGAGTGTGTATGTGTATGTGCACACATTTTTGTTTGTGTGTGTAGGTATGTGCATTTGTGTATGTTTGCATGTGTGTGTGCACTTGCGTGCACCTATGTTCTTATGTGTGTGCATGTGTTGGTGCTTGCATGCGTGTATTTCATGTGAGTGTGCAAGTCTGTGTGCACGTGCAAGTGTGTGTTCTTTGGTGTGTGTGTGTGCATGTGTGTGTGTGTGTGCATGTGCAAGCACACGAGAGTATGTGTGTATGTGTATATAAGTTTGCATGCATTTGTGCATGTTTGGGCACATATGTATGTTTGTGTATGCCCGTGTGAGTGCGATTATGGGAGTATGTATTTGTGTGTGTGTGTGTATGCATGGATGTGCATATATGCATGTGCATGGGTGTGCATTTGTGTTCATGCATGTACTTTTGTGTGTGTGCATGCATGTTTGTTTGCATGTGTGTACTTGTGCTTATGTATATATGTAGATGTCTATGCATGTGCATGCACACATGTATATGCCTTTGTGTGTGTCGGTATGTGTTTGAATGCATTTGTGTGTGTGTGTGTGTTTACATGTATGTTTGTGCATGTGTGTGTGTATGTGTATATGCATGTGTGTGTATATGTGTACATGTGTCTATTTTCTTGTGTGTGTGTGTCTTTTTGTGTGTGCATATATTCATGTGTGTATGTAATTGTATGGGTTTTTATGCTTGTGTATGCATGTGTGCATGTGTATGCCTATGTGCTTGTGAGTGTTCTAATGCATGTGCATGGGCATGTGTGTGAACTTGTCTAAGTATGTGTCCATCTACATGTGTGTGTGTGTGTTTGTGTATGGGTGCATGTGTTAGAGCTCATGTTTGTGTATGTGTATATGTTTCTGCATGTATTATTTTTTATGCTTGTCAGTGTATGTGTGTGTCGGTGTGCTCTTGTGTGAGTATGTGGATGTGTGTGTGTTTGTACATATGTGTTTGTGTGCTTGGGCATTTGTGTGTGTGTATATGCATGCGCATGTGTGAATGATTGTGTGTGCATCTACAGGCATGCGTAGATGTGTGTGCTTGTGTGTGTGCATGCATGTGTGTATGTGTATGTGTGCACATGTGTTATTGTGTGTGTGTGCATGCATATGTGCTTGTATGTGTGTGTGCATGGGAGTGTGTGCATGAGCCTGTGTGTGTGAATGCATGTGTGCATATGTTTTTGAATGCATCCATGTGAGTGAAAGATCATGCATATGTTTTGGTGTGTTTGCAAGCTTGTATGCATGTGTACGTGTGTGCATGCATGTACATGTGTGTGTGTATATGTGTTTGTAATTTTGTATGTGTGTGTATGTGCTTGTGTATGTGTTGGTACATGTGTGCATGCATCTATTTGTGTGTGTATTCATGTATGTGTGTGCGTGTGTGTTTGCATTCACATGTGTGTGTCTATGTGTTTTATTTTGTGTCTTAATGTATGTACATATATGTGTATTCATGCATGTGTATTTACGTTTTTGTGTTTGTATTTGTGTGCATGTGTGCAAGTGTATATTCTTATGGGCGTGTTTATGTGCACGTGTCTTTGTGTATATAGGTGTATCTATGTGTGTGATTGCATATGCATGCATCAGTGTAGGTGTGCGTGTATGTACATGAATGCATGTGTGTGTTCTTATGCAAGTAGGTGTGCATATGCATTAGGGTTCATGTGCATCTGATTTGCTTATGCATGTGCCTTTAAGTGTGTGCATGTGTGTGAATGCGAGAAAATGTGTGTGCATGTACTTGTGCAAGTGTGTGTTTTTTTCATGTGTGTGTGTTTGTATGCATCTCTATATGTTGTTCATATGTGCATTTTTAGTGCATGAATGTGCATTTATGTGTGTGCATATACATGTGTGTGTGTGGACATGTGTGGATTTGTATGTAGATGTGTGTGTGTGTGCATGGTCATATGTATGCATGTTTTTTGTCATTGCCTATGAGCACTTGTGTGTGCCTGTTTGTGTGCATGCATATGCTTGTGTGTATGTACATGATTGTCTGAGTATTTCTGTGTCTTTGCATGCTTGCAAGCATGTGTGTGTGTGTGTATATGTGTGTGCAAGTGTAGGTGTGTGAATGTATATGCGTGGTAGTGTGTGAGTGTGTGCATATGTGTCGATGCATGTATATGTGAGTGTATTTATGTGTGTCTACATGTCAGCTTTTGTTTGTAATTGTGTGTACATTTGTGTGAGTGTGTTTATATGCATGTGTGTGCAGTCGTGTGTATTAATGTGATCTGTGTTCCTTTGTGTGCATGTGCATGTGTGTATGCGCATGTATTTATGTTTGCACATTCATGTTAATGTGTGTATGAGTGCATGTGCATGTGTGTGAGAGCATTTGTATGTGTTTGTGTGTGTGTGTGTGTGCATACATGCTTGTGTGCATGATTCTGTGTGTGTGAGCACATGTGTGTGCATCTTTGTGTGTCTTATGCACCAATGCATATGCATGTGTGTGTGTGTGTACAGATGTGCACATGCATGCATGTGTGTGTGCTCTTTGCTTTGTGTGATTATGTGTGTGATTGCATGTGTGTGCTTATGCATGCACATGTGTGTTCCTTTGTATGTGTGTTTATATTTATATGTGTTGCTATGCATGTAAATGTGTCTTTGTGTGTGCATGAAACTGCATACAGATGCATGTGTATGTGCATATGTATGTTTGTGTGTATGTGTTT
This sequence comes from Vanilla planifolia, assembly GCA_023846275.1. Classification (NCBI taxonomy): domain Eukaryota; kingdom Viridiplantae; phylum Streptophyta; class Magnoliopsida; order Asparagales; family Orchidaceae; genus Vanilla; species Vanilla planifolia. The sequence goes on from JAIUJO010001254.1 coordinate 89,861, forward strand.
ATGTGTGTATGGGTTTACACGTGCGTATGTGTGCATGCTTATGCATGTATGTGCTTGTGTGTGTAGAAGTATGTCTATGTGTGTGTGTGTGTTGCAATGCACATGTGTGTGACTTTGTGTATGTGTGTGTGAGACTACATGCACAGGCATGTGTACGTGCCTGTGTTTGTGAGTGTGTGTGCGTTTGTGTGTGTGTGTGTGGGTTTGCATGTGTTGGTGCATGTGTCTGCATCTGTGCATATGTGAGTGGTGGGAGGGGTGTGCATGCATGTGAATATTTTTGTGTGTGCATGTGTGTGCGTGTGCCTACTTATGTTTGTATTTTTGTTTGTGTGTGCATGCACGCGCACATGTTTTTGTAGATGTGAGTATGTGTGTGCATATGTGCATTTTTCAAGTGTAAGATTGTGCATGTGTTTTTGTGTGTGTGCATACATTTGTGCATGTGTGTGCATGTCTGCATGTGTGTATGTATTTGTGTAGGTTTTTGTGCTTTTGCATGCACATGTGTGTGTATTCCTATGTTCTTGTGTGTGTCTCAATACATGTGTATGTGTATTTGTGTGAACCTGCCAAATTATGTGTGCATGTACATTTGTGTGTGTTGTGTATGTGTGTGTGTGCATGTTTTAGTTTTTGTGCATGTGAGTGTGTGCGTGTCGGTGTGTGCTTGTGTGATTATATGGGTGTGTGTGTACTTATGCATTTGTGTTTGTATGCATGGGCATTGTGTTTGTGTGCTTGTGTGAATGATTGTATATGCATGTACATGCATGTGTAGGCACGTGTGCTTCTATGTTTGCATTCATGTGTGTATGTGTTTGTGCACATGTGTTATTGTGTTATTACATACATGTGTATGGACATATGCATGTATGTGTGTGTGCATGACAGTGTGTGCATGAGCCTATGTGGGTATGTTTGTATGCATGTGCATGTATGTTTGAATGCATCCATGTGTGTGTAAGTGCATGGCCAGTGTGCATGTGCATTTGTGTGCATGTGTGTGTATTTGTTGCAATTTTGTATGTAGATGTATGTGCATGTGCATGTGTATGTGTGCTTGTGTGTTTATGTGTATGCATATATGTGTGTTCATGTGTGTTTGCTTTTGCATGTGTGTGTTTACGTGTATTTGTTTGTGCCTTAATATGTGTACATATGTGTGTATAAGTGCATACATATATGTGTGTTTGTGTTCCTATTTCTACATGTGTGTGGGTGTATATGCTTATGGGGGTGTTTATGCATGTGTCTTTGTGTATATAGGTGTATCTGTGTGAGCGATTTGCATATGCATGCATTAGTGTAGGTGCGTGTGTATGTGTGTGTTTGTGCATGCATGCATGTGTGTGTTCTTATGCAAGTAGGTGTGTGTGTGTGTGTGTGTGTGTGTGCATCTGATTGTGCTTGTGCATGTCATTAAGTTTGTGCATGTATATGAATGCAAGTAGATGGCATATGCATGTTTGTGTGTATGTGCTTGTGCAAGTGTGTGAGTGTGTGCGCACAAAGTTTTGTTGTGTGTTTGTGTGCATATGTACATACACACATGTTTGTGTGTGGGTGCAAGTGTGTGTGAGGGTGTTTGTTTGTCTTTCTATGTCTGTGCATGTATGTGTGTTCGAGTGCATGTGTGTGCTTTTGTGCATGAACATGAGCACATGAGTGTCTATGTGGATTTGTGTGTGTTCATATATTCATATGGATGTCTTTGTTTATGTGTGCATGTGAGAGTGCATGCATATGCATGTGTGTGTGTGCATGCTTGTGTTCATGTGTGTCTGTTTACCTATGTGTGCATGTTTGTGTGTGTTCTAAAACATGCCATTGTGTATGTATGCTAACTTGTTTTTATGTGAGTGCATGCATGTGTTTATTTGTGTGTGTTTAAGCTATTTTGAGTATATGTGTGTGTGTATGTGCATGTATTAGTTGTTGTACATGCAAGTTTGTGTATGTGTGGATGTGTGCTTATGTGAGTTCGTGGGTAGGTGTGTGCTTATGTATATATATTTATGTTCATGTGTTGTGTGAATGAGCATTTGTGTTCATGTGTGCATATGTGAATGTGTTTGAGTGTTCATGCATGTGTTCATGTGTGTATGAGTGTGTGTGTGCATGCATGTATGTGATCATTTGTGTGTGTATGTATGTGTTATTATGTGTCTGTGTGCATATGAGTGTATGTGTGAGCTTGTTTGGATTCATATAAACCCTGTTTGTATGCATGTTTGTGTGTAGGTGTGTGTGCAAGTAGCAATGCATGTATGTGCATTTGTGTGTGTGTTTACATGTGTGTGGATATGTTTTTGATTATGTGTGTGTGTACATGCATCAATGCCAATGCTTATTCACTTAAGTGTGTGCATGAGCATGTGCATGTGTGTGTTGTATTTGCATGTGTGTGTGTGTATCTATGTTAGTTCACGTGTGTGTATGTGCACGTGAGTGTGTGTTTGCATGCGTGCATGTACGTGTGCATGCGCACATGTGTGTTTGGGTGTGCATGTGTGTGTGTATTTGGTGCATGCATGTGCGTGCATGTGTATATACATGCATGTTTTTTCTCCACGCCTATGGATATGTGTATGTGTATGTGTATCTATGTGTGCATGCATGTGTGTATGTGTGTGAATGTTTATGCTTGTTTATGTCTATGCATATTTGTGCATGGTCATATGTTTGTGTATGTATGTGTCTTTGTGTGTATGTGTGAGGGTGCTTTTGTTTGTGTAGGTCAGTGTGTATGTGCTTGTCTACTTGTGTGTGTACGTGTGTGCGTACATATGTGTGTGTATTTGTTTGTTTGTGTTCATGTGTGTGCATGTGTGATTATGTTCTTGTGTGAGTGTGTGTGTCTATGTGTGTGCATGTGCATGTGTGTATGTTTGTGTGTATTTGTACATGCATGCATTCATTTGTGTCTGCATGTGTTTGTGTATATTTGTTCTTGTTAATGTGTGTATGAATGCATATGCATGTGTGTGTTAGTGTTTGGATGTGTTGGTGTGTGTGTCGACATGTTCATGGGCATGTACTTGTGTGTGTGTTTGTGTGTAATTGTGTGTGAGTGTGTTTTTGGATGCACAAATGCACACAGACATAAAGACATGCATGTATATACACGTAAGCACATAGAAATGCATATATACACACACATGCACGCATTTGTACTTACATGCACAAACAAACATGCATGCAAACAAACCTACACATACCCAAACACACAAGCATGCACACTCGTATATACTAATACAATCACAAGCACGTATTCGTGCACACAAACTGGCACATATGCGAACACCCACCACACATGCATGCATACACACATAGCCATAACCACACATACACACACATACACACATATGCACATATGTAGTCACATGCACATAATCAAACACATAAACATACACATGCATGGATGCTCACATGCACACATGCCTATACACAAAGACAAATGCACACATATACATGCACATTGATACACATGTGCAAGCACACATATAGGCACATGCACATGCACACAGACACATGGACATGTAGATAAACATGAATGTGTACATAAATGTGCACACATGCACTCGCACACACATGTATGCACATCCACATATGCAAACACAACCATAGGCACACATACACAAAATGTACAGACAAGCATGCAAAGACATGCACATGCAAACATGTACATAGGTGTGTACAAGCACATGCATACACAATTGCACATGCACATGCACATATGCATGCACATATGTTTGCACATATACACACAAGTAGACACATGCTCACATGAACACACATATTTACACACACATGCATATACACACACACACACACACACAGAGTCGAATAGAGACACATGCACACACAACCACATGTGGACATGTGCATATATATACGCATGCACACTCGCACACACAAGCACACACACATACACATGCACACACCCATGCACATGGACATACGCAGGCACACACGCAATCATCTACACATACATGTATGTGTGTGCTCACACAGGCACACATACACACATGACTTAAATGCACACACACCAACACACACCTATGCACACACACACACATGCTCGTATGTGCACATGCACACAAGCCTACAGGCATAAACACACATACACACATGGAAACTTGCACAAAGACACACACACATTCTAATACATGCACATGCATATGAATGCACACAATCACACACACATGAATAGGCAAACATTCACACACAGCCACATATAGACATGTGCATTCATACACACACAGATGCACATAGACACATTAGCATGCACACACACACACAAGCATGCACCTAACCATACACTTGAACATATGCATGCACTAACACACACACACATGAATTCATGTGTACACACACATACATCATTGCACAAACTCTTGCATAACATGCATAACCCACACCCACACATACACACATGCATGCTTTCATGTGTACATAAACACAAACCTACACATAATTGTGAACATGCACACATGCATGCACACAAGACATGCATATAGATACACACACACATCGACACATACACATAAACAACAACACTTACACAAGCTCAAACATGCATCCATAAAAACAAACACACATGCTTGCATGTACACACACACACATCACAAATGAATACTTGCAAACAAAGATAAGGATACACACATGTGCACAACTACATACACTCAGGCACATGTACTCACAAACATAGCCAAACCGACAGTTGCATGCATGCAAGCATAACACACCCACATGGACACACAGACACACTCACATTCACACATACACAAACAATCATACACTCAAATGTTCATACACATAAACACACAACAACACACATGTACACGCAAACACACACATGCATGCACACTTTGAACCCAAATGCAAGCAAACAAGCACACCTGCACATGCATGCAAAAGCATGTGCACCTGCATGCACATGTACACACATACACACTTGCACAAACACATTTACACATATATGACACACATGGAGACATGTACATGCACACATGCACTCACACAGAAGCACACATACACAAAAATATGAACACACATGAAGATACACATGTGCGTGCACACACACACATGAAGACATACACACAAGCATGCATGCACAAAAACACAAACCTATTCACACCAACATAGACATGTGCACATGTGCACACTCACACACACACAACATGGCACAAACCCCCAAACACACATGTGCATGAACACATGCCCACTCTTAATCATGCATACACACATACACATGCACAAATGACATGCATGTAGACACACACACACATACACACATGCATGCACATGCACCCACATTAATGCATATATGCATGCACACACATTGACATAGGATCATGTATGCACATTCACACAGACACAAAAGCACACATGCACACTTATAACACAAAGCATACAGATGCCACGTCTACACATGCAAAGGCAGAAATATATTCACATATAACCACAGTAACACATGCACACATGCATGCATAGAACACATATGCACACACAAGCATACTACACACTCACACGCAATCATGGACACACAAGCACATGCACACGCACAATCGCGCACTACCATGCACAAACACACAAATACACATGCACAAAAACTCACAAAAAAACATGCAGACCCACACATAGACACACACATGCATGTACACATGCACTTGATCACATGCATGCAAGCACACATGAACATAGCCATAAACATAATCAAGAACTCACATAAAGACACACATGCATACATACACACAAATGTATGCATGCACACCCACACACACAAATGCACACATGCACATGCACAAACTGAAGCACACATACACACACATAAATGAAGACAAACACACAAACATACACATGCACACAAAAACATATGCACATGCAGACACATTTACATGCTTGCTTCCACACCTATAACATGCATAAAAACACATCTAGGCACACACATGACCACTCATGCACATGCAAACACACACATACACATACACACACATGCACAAGTACAAAGACACATGTAGGGACTCATACAAACAACACACATGATCATGCACACACATGCACATGCACATGCACACACACACACATAAATGAACACATACACAATTGCACACATGTGTGCATAAACCCACACATATAATCACGCACACTTACACATGCATATATCCATGTACACAAACACCTACATGCATGCAAACACAAATGTGGTGATACACACACTTGCATACACACTTGCTCAATCGCATGCAAACATGCATTTGTGTAGACAAACATGCAGACATGCATGCTTGCACACACACCCATACACACACACAAACACACAAACACATATGCATACACATGCACTCACACAAACATGCACACACACTTGCAAAAGCATGCACAAACACTTGCACAAGCATGCATACACACTTGTAAAAGCATGCACATGCCAAACTACAGACACACAAAAACAGAGGCACACAGATACATGCATACACATGCAATACACGTGCACACACAAGCATGAACACATATGCATACATATGCACACACTTGTAAGCACACTCATACACACCTACACAATCATGCATATGCGCACTCACGTAAATTCACCAAAACTAAGCTCGTAAACATTCAAGCACATGCATATACACTACTTACACACACATAAGAGCACACATGTGCACACATATGTACACATGCACGCACTCAACAAACACATAAACAAACTCAAACACAAGAACACTAACAAGTGCACTTGCGCACACAAACATATCAATGCACAAACAATGCATGTACACACTTGCATGAAATGCACATACACACACACACACACACACTGATGCTCACACACCTGCACACATGAACACATGCACCCACTCAAACAAACATCTGCACACATGCACACACACATGCATGTACACAGACATACAAACATACACATGGGGTGCATAGCCTCTACACATATGTGCACACAAACATGCTTGCACATGCTCACACAAATATATTCATGCATGCAAACACACACTCATGTACATGCATTCACTAACATAATTACACATATGCATACACATATAGACTCACATACATGAACCTATAAAGTTGCATGCATGCCCACACACACATTCACACTCAAGAACATGCAACCATACAACAAATACACACACACACACATAGGAATATGCACATGCCCATATAAGCACACATGCACACATCAAAGACACACAAGAATGGACACACATGCATATGCACACACACACACATAGAGTACTAGACTCATGCACACATAGATGCACAAGTGTGCATAACAGACACAAATGCACACACACGAACACATGTGCACAGACACATGCACACAAGAATGTATACACTAAAATGCACATACATGCAAACATGCACACATACAAACATGTGCACATGCATATACATACATGCCAAAACACACATAGGCACACAAGCACACCAATACATGCACACCATATGCACCCACATAGGTACAAGTGTGCACACAAAAATGTGTAAACATATGCACATGCACACACCCATACCCACACTCCTAATGCATGCACACTCATACACACAAACACACACACACCAATTTGCACATTCATACACACATGCATACACGCAAACAAAAACGCATAGTCACACACATGCACATGCATATGTAAACGCATGCTCACACACACTCAGATGAACACACATGCACATAAATACATGCACACACACACACATGCATGCACACACATGCATACACACATGCATGTGTTTGTGCATGCACAAGCACACGTATACCTATGCACATGCATACTAGCACTTGCATACAAACACACACACACACACGCCACATAGCAGACGTACACACCCACTTGTGCACAAACACATATACAAATGCACAACGTGCACACTCATGTATTCGAACACGCACATATACATACACACACATACACCCAAACACATCTTCGTGCATACAAGTACATGTAGGAATGTATGCACACACACTCAAATACTTGGCATATGCATGCACCAACATGCATACTAGAACAGACAAATACATAGTACACACACAAACAAGTACAACCTCAAACATCCATGCATATTAACATGCACTGCAATTCACACACACATGCAAACGCATGCACATGCACACACACACACACACACATACTCTTTTACACAGACATATTCACAAGACCATGGACATGCTTATGTGCATGCACCTACACACATAAACACGGATGCATGCATGCACATGCGCACACACATGCACAAAAATGCACACACAAAAACCAACGCATGCACACATTCACAAATGCACATGCACATACATGCACAAACACACATACAAATATGCATATGTGTAAATTCTCACACATGCACACACACACACACACACACTTGCAAACACACAAATATATATACAAGTCCATGCGTACGTATACAAGCACACACACACACACACACGCGCACACGCACACACATACACATGAACACACATACGCATGCATGCTCATATGTACGTTCACATGCACACACTCTCACACACAAACATACACATAATTGTGCACACACATGTACATGCACACCCTTACACATAGGCATGCACACATGCACACGAAAGCACATGGATCAAACACATTCATGCATAAGCTCACACACATAGATATACACAAAGACACACTTGCACACATGCACTTAGACATACCCAACCACATGCACATAAGTACACACATAAAAACCCAAAAATGAGCACACACACAATCATAAGTACATTGATGCACATGCATTCACATACACATAAACACAAGCACACACACACTCAAACACACACACATACATGCACATGTACACAACCCAGACATAGAATCATAGATGCATACAAACACACACACATGAACTCTTTCACACTCATATAGATACACGCACATGCTGACACACCGACAGTGATGTACATGCATGTCCACACACACACACACACACTCAGTTGTGTGCACACACACATAGAAATGCACTTACGCACAAACATGCATGCAAACACATGCACTTGTCTATGCACACACACAAGCACACACACACACACATCCATGCACAGACATGCCGACACACACATGTGTGCACAAGCATGCTTATGCATGTATGCAGTCACACATGCATACATGCATGCATGTAAGAACAATTGAGTGAACACAAGCAAAAATACACACACATAAGGGCACATGTAGGAACACATGCACACATGAAAGTATCCATTTACACACAAGAACACACTAACCCACAAGTATTCATAAATGTATAACCATAAACACTAACACAGACACACGTAAACCCATACCAACACATGCACATCTTTAAACACACACAAACACATACACACAAATGTATACACATATTCATGCATATGCACACACATGTACATGCACTTACACACACATGCACACACACACAAAACTGTGCACACATGTAAACTTGCACATGCACTAGCACATACAAGTACATGTAGACACACATGAACATGAACACACATAGACACACATATGCACACATATGCTCATATGCATACACACATAAAAGCACAAGCAAACATTGGAACACTTGCATACATGCGGACACGCACAAACATACATACATAAACATGCATGCACACATAGACATGAATGGTTGTACGCACTCTGACAGATACAAAAATTCTCACACACACACACATAATTATGCACACACCCAGTCACACATACACACGTGCCAACATTAGCACACACATACACTTGCATGCACATGAATAAACATTGGTGCACACACACATGCGCAAAGACATACATGTAGCTACACATGCACATGCATAGGCACTTAGACATGCACATGCATACACACACATACACACACTCATGCACACACATACACACACTCTCACAAACATGCACACTTGCAGACTCATGCACAAAACCATGTGCTCACAAGTGCACTCATACTTACCTACACACATGCTTACACAAATGCACATAAAAGTACACACATATGTGCATGTACAAACACATGCACACACCTACACACACTTGCACATACACAGACATGCACATGCACACGCATGCATACACACATGCACACGAACATACGTCCAAGTGTATACACACAATCACACATGCACGAACATGCACGCATGCACACATACATATAGACACATACTCGGACAAATGTACAAACACAATCATGCAAATGCATAGATGCATGCATAAACCCATACACATAAACTCACACGAGCACACATGCACATGTGAACATAGACACACCCACATGCACACACATGTGCACACATCAACACAAGCACACACACACATGATTATACACACATATACAAGCACTTATGCAATACACATGCACTCCTATGCATATTCAAACCCATGCACACACTTGCATTGGCACACACAAAGACTGATACACATGCACACACACTCGCACATGCACAATCACACATGCAAACATGCTTGCATTTGAAAGAAAGCATGTACACACACACAAGTACACACAGTCACACACGCATTTATATGCACACACATACACATGCACACAAGCATATGCACATAAACATGCATACACATTTACAAATGCATAGGCACATGCCCAAATGAACACATACACATGCACACACATACATACATATGTGCATGGTAATGCATGCATGCACAAATGCACAATCACACACACTTGCATACATCCACATACACATACTCACACAAGTATGTCTACATGCATGCACACATGCACCCAAATACATAGAAGCACTCACACACACATATAGACAAGTGTGAAGGAACACACATGCATACTTATGCACACTTGCACACACACATAAACTCACACAAATAAACATGCATGGACACACATACTAGCTTATGCATGCACACAGGCACACTCATGCATAGACATGCACACAAGTGCAAGCATGGACATAAGAACATGTACACATACTGTTGCATTTATGCACATACAACTTACACACACTCTATATACCACAAACAGGCAAGAATATGCACACACAAATGCACACATGCTCTTACACACACATGCACACACACATGCATACACTCATGTACACACAAACAAGTGCACCCATGTACAAACACCCACACATGCAAACACATGCACACCCACTCAGACAAGTACATGCACACACAAAGGCACACACAAACACACCCAAGCACTAACAATCACGTATGCACTCATGCTTCTACACACACACATAGCCACATATGCACCCACATACTTAACCACACATCTGTACTTACACACTTGCATTTTCACACACATACACATGCATACACACACACATATGTATGCACAAACACACACACACATGCATACACACATTCACATAAGCCCACATCCAACTTAGATACATGGAGAATCACATAAAGACATGCACACATGCACAAATGCATACACATACATGGACATATGCATGCACACACACACATGCACATAAATGCTCACACTCATTCACATACATATGTAGGCACCCATGCATGCATTGAGCAATTCATGCACAACCATATGCATATGCACACACTTTTACACTCACACACATAGATAAACACACTCACGTGCATACACATGCACATATAGACACACATTCACACACACAGGACACACAAACACTCACTTGGTCAAACATAGAAACACATTCACATATGCACAAAAGCATACACATAAGCACATCTACACACACACATGCATGCACATGCCCAACACTAACATATGCAATCTCATGCATACACACACAAATACACACATGTGCATGCTCACACATGCTCAAAAACATGAATGCACACACACACATTCACATTCACACAGACAGACACAAAACAGATGTGTATGCACGTGTGAGCACTCGGACACACACACACACATGCACTCACAAGCTCATGCATGTGCTTGTGCACACACCCATGCACACTTCCAAGCACATCAAAATTCACACATTCACACCTATACACATATGCTCAAACACACACACACACACTTGCACACACATATGAAGACACACACATGTGCATGCATCCACACTCACAAAAGCCTACTTGCACTCATAGGCACACACACTCATCCACAAACACATACACACATGCATAATCACAATAACAAGCATGCACAAGCACACACATACTCACATACACACACACACATGCATTCACATGCCCAAACACACATGTATGCACATCCACATACACAAAAAAAATGCACGTGCCCATACGCACATGCATATGCACACACCCAACATATATGCATAATTGTACGCACACAACACACACACATACACACCCACGCATGTGCACTAACACACAAATGCAAACTCACATGTGCACATGCACATGAGAAAATGCACACACACATATGTGTACATGCACAAACATGCATGTGCACACACACGCACATGCACACACACATATTGATCCATAGAAACACACACATGGAAATGCTTGCTTGCACATGTGCACATAAGCACCCACATCCACCCACCCACACACACACTTGTACAACCATGCTTGCACATGTGCATGAATTATAAAAACATGCATAAGCACAAACATGCACATATACATAAACACACACATGCACACACAGAACATGTGCTCCCATGCACCCACATGCATCACAAACACATACACACACACACATACACATACAGACATTAACAACCACATGCATACACTTGTAGATGCACAACCACAAGCACGCATACACACACACATTGGACCACAAATATGCTAACACAAGCTCAAAACACATGCACACAGGCATGCACAAGAACGCACATGCATGCACACATGGATACACACATTCACTTGAATGGAAAGACATGTACAAATAGCACACATACATACATGAACACTAAATCACACTCGCATAGACACACAAACCCATAAACAAGCACAATATGTGCGCACGCACACACACCCACATAAATAAGTAAACATATATGCACATGCACATGAACAAATGCATAGAACAAGACAAGCACACATATGCATGCACATGCAAATGTTCATCCACGTGCACACATTCATAAACTAACAAACTCAAACATACATAATTACACACATAGATACACACAAATGCATATATACACACTAACACACAAATATACATAAATTTACATGTATAAACACACTCACACATGCACAAGCACATGTATACATACACACACATGTGTACATAATTGTGTATGCATACACAGATGCATACATGCACATATATGCATAAACTCAAATGAACACACATGCACGCACACACACACATGGCCACACATACGCTTGCATGCACACACCCACCCATAATCAAACATACACACACATATGTACACACATACACAAACATTCACATACATGTAACAAAGATGCAAAAAAGTATACATGCACAAAGACATGCACACATACACACATATACAACACAAACACACTAAGACATGCACACACACACACACACACACTCACGCAAGCAAACACACACATTCACACATGTGTGCAGGCACACATGTGCAGGAACACACGAAAATATGCACACATGTACTCACACGTACACACACACATGTACATGCACACATACACACACACATATATGTACTCACACACATGTGCATGCACAGACATGCTTGCATAAGCACACACATGCTAAAACACACGCCCATGCAAACACACACATGCTCATGCATATGCACACATGCATGCACACTCACTTACACATGCACACGTATGTGTATAAGCACAAGCCCGTAAACATGCACATATGTGTGAACAAGCAAATTTACACACGCACAGAAACATGTGAATGTGCACATGAACACAAACGTGAATAGACACACATGCAAACACACACACACGAACACACATACACACACACACACAAATGCACTATATGCATATACACACACAAGAAGGCATGTAGAAACATGCACATGCACACACAACCCACACACATCAATAGAGAGAAGCACACACACTCACACACACAAATACTTGTGTGCAAAAACTTACACACATAGGGACAAACTAGCATGCATATTTACACACACACATGCATGCACAAACACACACTCACAAAAAAAATCAAACATGTAAATACACACATGCACACTCGTATGCACACACATGTACATGAGCAAAAGCTCACGCACATGCACAAATGTGCACACACACATGCACAAATGCACACACTCACATGGACAAGCACAAGCACACACACACACACACACTTGCATACACACAAATAGCAACACATGCACATGAGGATGCACACACACATACACACAGGAAAACACACACATGCATTGACATATACACATGTGCCTACATTTACATGCACAAGTAGCATGCCCCTACACACACATGAACACTCTTGGATGCATATACACACATGCACGCATGCATACACACAAATATATATATATATATATATATAATTGCACACAAGCACATATATATGTGCACACACATGCATACATACACACACAAGCAAACATTAGTGCTCAACAGACATGCCTATGCTCACACTCACATGCACACACAAATGCACAAATACACTTGCACATACATAAACACATGCGCACACACACACACATATGCACACAAACACACACGAAGACAAATGTGGAGGCAAAGGCAAACACAAAAAACAAGCATGCACATGCATAACACATACAAATGTAGAGATGCACACATGAATAAACATAAATGTAAACAAACACATACATTTAAATTAATGGGCACATATGCGTTTGTGCATAACACATATGTAGAGACACGCACACACACATATGAGCATGCATAAGCTCACACATGCATATACAAATAAGATAAAAAAAGCACACATGTAAACACATTTATGCATACACACATGTGCACATGACGACACTCAGAAACATAGTCATATATGTACATGAATGTACAAACACACACACATGTGCATGCATGTACACACACACAGACACACGCACATGCATGTGCACACACACAAACACATAGACAAACACACATACACGTGCACACACACGCATGCACAAGAATGCATGCACACACAGATACACATAAGCGTGCACATGCACACATGTACACTCACACCCATATACATACACCCACATTCACATACACACATGCACACACACGTATACCCACAAAACTACATAGGCACACATACACATGCATGCACACGCACATGCATGCACACACCCACACATGCACTCATTTTTACACATATGCATAGCCACGCCCACACACGCACCCATATTGATATGGACACACATAAACACATACACAAGCAAAAACATGCACTCATATGCACATGCACATGTATAGGCAAGCACATGCATATGCAACATGCTCACGCACACTCACTCACATACATATGCACATACATGCATTTAAACACACCCACACACATGCATATGCACACACCTCTACATAGACACATGCACCTACATATGAACTCATGCATAATTGCACACAAGCATTCATTCACAGATGCACAACCCAAACATACAAGCACACACATGCATGCATATGCATACAAATGCATACCATACAAACATGCGCATACTCACACACACCCATACTCTCACATACCCTCACACACATGCATACGGGCACATTAACACAGACATGCAAGAAAACACACATGTCCACATGCATAAACACACACAAATGCATGCACACACATGCACACATGTGTGTGAACATGGATGAGTACAAACATGCACACAGTCACACCCACGCTTGCACATGTGTTCATATGCATGAACATGCATGAATGCATAATTGCTTTCATATATGCATGTATCCACACAAAGAAACACATAAACACATAAATATACACACACACCCACACCCACATGCATATACACTCACTCACATAAACACATTCACATGAACACACTCATAAACACATGCACACACACATGCATATTCTTATGCACACAAATGCTCTTGCTCGCAACACATACACAGGTATACACATGCTCACAAGCAAATGCATGCACAAACAAATGCACGTTCACATAAATACACATACACATGAAAACTCAAAATGCATGCACAGACATGCACATGCAAAGACAACAAATACACACACATGCACATACACATACACACACACATATGCTTGCATGCAAGCATGCATGCACCTACATGCATTCACATATGTACACACATACTTGCATACATTGTTAGAGTTGCACAAGAACTCATATTCACACACACATATGAGCAAATGCATACAAATACTCATGCATGAACATGCTCACATGCACTTAAACGTGCACAAACACACACACACACCCACAAGTGCATACTAGCATGCACACACATACACACACTTACATATATACATGAAAACACACCCACACAAACACAAATGCACAAACACTCACACTTAAACAAACACAAGTACACATATGCACACACACACATGCAAACACATACATCTACACAAGTACACACACACACATAAACACAGCACATAAATAAACATGCACGTACACATACACACTCTTGCATATAAACACACACATGCACATGCACCTGCACAGGTATACATAAAAATACCCAAGCACAAGCTCACACACATGAACACACACACAAACACACATAATCCTGTATGTATGCACACACACACATGCACATTTGCACACATGCACAAACACACACAATTACGTGTGCACATGCACACACACATGCACACACATGATTACACTCATGTACACATGTAGACATACACGGTATGTGCACACACACGATCACACACATGTGCACTCACACGATCATGTGTACACACAAGAATGAATGCAAAAATACACAAACACACTTGCAAATGAATGCATACACACTTGCACATACCCACATAGGCATGGACACAGACATACAAACACAAACCAGCACTAACACTCGATGATGCATGCACATACACACACACACACGTGAGAATGTAGATATATGCACACACATGTGCACATGCACATGTACACACACACACACATACACATACATGCACACACTCACACGCACATGCACATTCACATTCATAGACATGCACTCATGCACACACATTGGCATGACATGTGGACAAACTACACACATATATCCATGCATGCACCCACATGCACACATGCATGCACACAAACACACTTACATACTTATACACATACACACAAGCACATGCACACAAACACACCTGTGCACTCACACCCACACATGCACACATCCACGGGCAAAGACAGACACACACATGATCAGGTAGACATATACACAAGCACACATGCATTTGCAAACACATCCACCCAAGTAGAAACAAGACCAAGATGCACAATCATGCACACTGACACATAGATAGACCCATGCAGACACACACAAAGGCACATATGCATGTGTAATCACATAAACAACCACACATGTAGACATGTAAAACAATTAATGCACACAAACAAAATCACTCATGCATAGACACACCAATATACGCACACCATACACACACACATACATGCTCACACATATGCACGAACAGTCACTTGAACAAACAAAAACACACATGATAAGCACATGCAAATACACACATGCTCACCACAAATACACATGCATAAAAACTTTCACGCACACACACACATGCACTCAAATCCATACATGCTCACGTACACATGAACACACACACATGTGCACTAAAATGCATGTGCACACACACACATGCACACTCCCACATATATAAACATGTGCATGGATGCACACATGTGCACTTGCATACATTTATGCACACATATGCACATATGCACATAGGCATATGAATGCATGCACCCAAGCTCACATGCATGGGCCCATACACACACACAAACAAGTACACAAATACACACACCCACACACAAACACACCTATACACATCCACTCACACGCACACGCATAGGTCCTCGTGCATAAAGCCATGCATGTACACACATGCATACACACACAAAAAACAACAAGCACCCAAATACATGAAAATACTTTCACACAGCTAGATACATTTGCACAGGCAAACACATGTAGACATATAGTCACAAGAATGCTCACACACATACATGCAAACATGCACAAACACATATACTAGCACGCACACACACATGATTACGTGCACACATGTACACATGCACTCACACAAACACATATAGATGAATGCCAGTCAATGCAGATAAATGCATACATACATGTACACACACACATAAACACATGCACACACATCAACACAACACATGTACTCACACATGCAAAAAAGTAGATGAACA
Source organism: Vanilla planifolia (assembly GCA_023846275.1). NCBI lineage: Eukaryota > Viridiplantae > Streptophyta > Magnoliopsida > Asparagales > Orchidaceae > Vanilla > Vanilla planifolia. The sequence goes on from JAIUJO010001254.1 coordinate 108,138, forward strand.
CCTACACAGACACACACACAACCACACATGTGCATTTAGACGTGCATCCTTGCACACATAATAATAAACTCATACACACATAAATGCATGCATGTGCCCACATATCAACACACCAATGCACCCATGCACAAACATACACTTGCATGCCAACACCTGCATGCACACACAAACACAAACACAAACACACACCCATACATGCATGCACATGTCACACACTCACACATATACATGTATAGATGCACACCCACATCCTTGCACATAGAAAAACACTCAAACACACACGTACACATGTACACAAGTGTATGCATATGCACATATACTCATATACACACACAAACATGAACACACACAATCACACATAAACACACATGCATACACACATTCACACACATGCACACACTCACATAGGTATACACTTGCACACACAGACATACACGTGCACACATGCGTAGAAGCACACACATGCATAGGTAAATACAAATACTAACACACACAAACACGTAAAAGCACACACGAATATGACACAACACAAACACATGGATACATAGGGACATACTCATGTATGCAAACACACACATAGAAATGCACAAATGGCCAAAGGCATACATATGTAAACATGCACACACATGTACATGCATGAACACATGCGCACTCAAGCACACGCATTTACTAACACTAACACATGTAAATACGCAAGCACTCATACATGCACATAGACATACACACACACACATAGGCACTTCCACATGTACAAGCACACACACCTAATCACACATGCATACATATTCACATGTAAAAGCACACACACACACATGCACATTCATATGCACAAATATGCACATCCACACACATGTAGGAATACATAGATACACACTAAAGAACATGCACACACACATATACACCCACATAAGTGCAAACACTCATAAGTACACATGCATGCACATGCCCACATAGAAGTAGGAATGCATAAACATACATACACATATATGTACACACAAACATGCACATGCATGCATGACACACCCAAAGACAAACACACTTATAGACATGTCAACATGTTAATGTGCACACACACACAATCATGCACACACACATGCAGACAACCACACAAACATGTGCAAACATGCACAAGCACACACACATATGAACACACGCACATATACATGTACCAACTAAAGCATACAAATGTATGCATAGACATAGGCAAACACACACACACTCATGCATATAAACAGACATGTGGATACACTAACACACATAGGTATGTACACAAATGTGCACATAGAAGTACAAACATGCCCACACAAGCCCAAACACACTCACATAAATGTACATGCACAAACATGTATATACAAACATAGGTACACATTCACACCCCTATGCACACATACATACACATGCACATAAGTAAGTGCACACACAAAAAACTATACATATATTCATAGACATGCATGCATGCAATAATGACACATGCACACACACACACATGTAAATGCACAAAAACATAATCACACACACACATACCCACATAGGCACACACATGAACCCACACATGTATGCAAGCGCCAATGCACACACACACTCACATGCATTTAAATTGACACATGCATATCAACATACACATACATATATACATATATATGACATGGACACACACACAATAAACATATGTACACACACACACACATACATGCATACACACATGCACAAGAACACAAGCACACAAACACATGCAAACTTGCACACACATGCAAATGCACATATGCACACACATATACTTAGATGAACTTATGGACAAATAGACACAGATATGTACAAATAGTCATGCACACACACATCCATGCGCTCACAAATACACATCACCAAAAAATATTCTCAAACACTCACATATGTACAAGAACAAACATGAATGTTGACACACATGCACACACACACAATGACACATGCAAATGAACACACATATGCATACACAAATGCGCAGACATATGCATAAAGTCATGCACAAACATAGCCAAGAGCACACATGCATGAAGTGACACACATGCATGTACCCATATACAAACATAAGCATGTGCACATGTGTGGACACACACACATATGTTCACATAGACACACACTCACAAATTCATGTACACACAAAAACACATTTGAACACACCGAGCAAAAAAACAAACAGGCATATGTTTGCTCATGCAACAACACACACACAAATGAGCACACATACTCATGCAGGCACATACACATGCGAGCACACACAATCCTACAATCTACTCTCACAGACATACACACGGACACACATGGACACACACACATGCACAGGAAAACAAACACATACAAATGCACAGACACAGACATGCATGCACACTTGCACACACAAGTAGACACAAATACACACATAAACACACTTTTGTGCACAGCCACACAAACGCACACACAAATAGGCAACTACACATATGCTCACATATGCACTCACAAACACACCCACAAGTTTGTATGCACACATGCACACACACACACATACATAATTATACTCACATGCATGAACACAAACAAAGATGCATGTACACAATTACATGCACATTTGTAGTCACATGTACAAACACAAACACACACACATGTATGCACTAAAATGCCCAAAGATGTGTGGAAAATACATGCACACATGCATAATCAAACTGACATGTGTGCAAAGAAAATGCACACACATGTACACACAAACACACATGCACAAAACTCATGTACACACCAAAAAATACATACAAATGTGCATAGGCATTGACACACGTGCTCATATGCACACAAAATAAATGTCACTCAAATACACACACATAAGCACACATGCTCACAAAGATGCTCACATGCACACACACATGCACACTGGCACACAAAAGCAAACATACATGCACACACACATGTACGCAAAAACAAGCACACACATGCACACAAACACACACACACACTAACATACACACATGCACACGAATATGGACGAACACATTCACATGCATACCTTTACGCACACACACACATTCATATGTACACACATAATCAAACAAACGTGTAGAAACACAAACACACATGTATGCACACCAACATGTGCATGCACATGTAGGCACATGAATGTTCATATGCACACACACACACACACATTGTGCACACAATGCACTTGCATACACTCACAGACTCATGCATGAACACACCCACAAGTGCACATTCTCACACACCACACACACATAAATGCACAGATGCAGTCATGAATGAAAACTCGCATATATACCCATGTGAACACAAACACACACATGCACACAACCTAAAACGTACACACACACATGAAAAAACATACACAATTGCATACATACATGTACACATACAAATACAAACACATTAATACATGCAGACGTGGATGCACACACACATGTATGTATAGGAACAAACACATGCACACAGAGTCACCCACACACGCACACAAACACACACACATATGCACACATGCACATTCATGAACACGCACACACAAGCTCATACAAACATTCACCCACACATACACATGTACCTACATGCACACAAACACATATGCACGAAGTCATAGATAAATGCACACAAACAAACACATATACAAATGTGCTTACACACACATATATACACATACACATCTGTGCCTATGTATAGACACAAACACGCACACATGCACAAATACACATGCATGCACACAAACACACACGCACATTGATGTGTGCACACATAGGCACACGCATAAACACCCACCCATAGACACACTGGCACACTCACTCTCACACACACAAGTGCAGATGCACACAAACTGACACACATAATCTAGTGCACACACATGCACATGCACATGCACACACACACTATATATAAAAACCCCCCACACATATACACAATAAAAACAAATAGATATGCTTAGACATGCATACACACACTGAAATCCACACATGTGAACACACACACACGAGCAGAGACAAACATATGAACTTACGCATGCACATGTACATAAACACAAGTGCACAAATGTACACACATGTACATTTATCGCAACACACACACTTTCAAACACACATGCACACATATGCAAACACAAACACACACGCAATCACATACAAACACATGCACACATGTGCAAGCACATGTGCATACACACATCCACACCCATGTGCACACATACACATAGAAGAAAGCATGAAAAGATATACACAAGTGCACACGCACACACACACATACATGCACACGAGCATACGTGCACATAAATACCTGCATGCGCACATAAAATATGCTCACATATAGATGCATTGTTGCAAATGAACACAAACTCTGACATGTACATATGCACACACTCACAAACATACACACACATGTGTGCATACAAATACTCACTCAAATAGACACTTGCACACACACACACACACAGACAAGCACACATGCATGCACGCACACACAAACACACATATACACACACACACACACACACAAACACACATATACACACACACACACACAAATGCACAACCACACATGTAATTGCACACATATGCATGTGCATATGCGCACAAATGTACACATCCACACACATACAAACAACATGCATTCTTACACACACATGCACACACATGCAAACAATGCACAGAAAGACACTCCCACGAATGCACGTGTACATTGACACAATCATATTCACAATCATAGACATGCACACATGCACAAATAAACTCAAACACAAACACACATTAATAATCACACACATGCACATGCACACACTCACGAACACACAACCCACATACATGCACAGTAAAATATATACACTCACATATAGGCACACAAACATACACACACATATGCAAATATATAAGCACACACATAGATAAACACACATACACCAACACCCACATAGACACATACACACACACACATACACATACATGCACTCTTACACACACACATACACATACATGCACTCTTACACACGCACATGTACATGCGCATGGGTGATCATGCACACGCACCCACTTAAGTAGATTCACACACAAACATAGAGACTCACTGATATCCGAACACACATGCACACACACACACACACGTACACACACACATGAACACAATCACATGCGCATCCACAATCACAAAGAGATGCACACACACTAATGCAAACATAAGCAAGCACATATACATACACAAGCACAAGCATGCTCACATGCATGTGAATGAGTGCATACACATACACACACTCATGCATGCATCCACACATGCACACACAAAAAAACACACACATGCACCCAAACATACATATTCTCACCCATTAACAAATACACAAATACATGAATACACACACACACACAAACATGCACACAGAAGTGCACAAATGCATGCATATGCATATGCATACACACAAACATAAATGCACACATGAATGAATACATACACACATGCACACATTGACAACCCGCACACATAAGAATGGACACACATACAAACATGCATGCATATATGAACTCTTATGCACACATGTGCACATACACACATTCTCATAAGCATGCCCATACACACATACATGTACATGCACATGCATACACACACATGTAAGCACACCCATGCACACACACCCACAAATATACACCCTTGCACAACTACACACACACACACACTCAAGCACACAATCATAAGAACACACAAAGACACACACATACACACCCACACACACTAATACATGCACAAACACACATATACACATACTCGCACACATGCAAATGCACACACACACACACTCTTATGCACATATACACACATACATACACAAATAAGCATGCACATACACACATGCATGCACTCACACACATATACATGTATGCACTCACATATGCATGCACACACACATATACACACATGCATGCAAACACATGGATATGCATAAGTACAATATCACATGTACATGAAAATATACATACCCACACCTACACATGGACTTATAAACACATTCATGCACATGCACACACAGTCACATGCACACATGAACACAAACAAATGTGCACACAAGCATAGACACACATCCACCCAAAAATATGCACATAGACACACACATAAGAATAACCACACACAAATAGGCACATACACATGCAAATGCACACACATATACACACACACACACATGCACACACATATACATGCTGTCATGCATAAACATAGGTATGAGCACAAACACACAAAGACAAACAGACATTCTCCAAAACACACACATACGAAAATGTGCACGTGTGCACACATACACACACACACACTCATGCACACACACACACACACACACACACTCAAACACACACAAATATGCACAAAGGCATACACACATGCAAGCACACACAAAAACCCACAATCCTCATTATGGACATCACCCAAATATACACAAATGTGCACAAACCCAAGCACATGTAGGTGCACACTTTAACAAAAAAGAAAACACACACACACACACAAGCACACAGACATGCACAACCACACTCACATGCACACGCACACACCTGCACCCACATGCACCACATGAATCAATAAACGCACAAGTGCATGCACACATACACATGAACATGCACTCACACACATATGCCCTCACACACACAAAAGCACACATGCATAGATGCACAACACAAAGTTGGGTGTACACAATTGCATGCACACCTATAAGTGCATGCACAAACTCACACATGTATGCTCTAACATGGACACCAACAAATGCAAATCATAGACACACATGCTTAAACTTGCACATACATGTCAACATGCACATAAAGCACACACATGCACATGCACATGCACAGACAAACACACACACAAACTCATGCACACACAAAAATACTTACACACATGCACAAGTAAGCACAAACACACTCACAATCACACACACTAAAAAGTTCACACAAATACATGCACACATGGACACAAAGATGCTAACACACACATATGTATACTCACAAACAAAAAACATGTACATACATGAATACATATGCACACCTACACGTACACAAAAACACACCATTACAGACACACAAACACACCATGCACACACACACACATGAACATGTACACATGAGTGTGAATATAGACGAATGCATGCACACTCACATGCATCTATACCTTTGCACACACACACACACACACAAATTCATGGACACACTCACATGCACATACATTGGAAAAAAGCATGTAGATACACGCACACATGCGTGCTCACTAATATGCACATGCATATGCATGCACAATTATCTACACACATACCCAATCATGCACAATGCACATTGACATGTGCAAATGCATGCATGCACACACTCACACAAATGCACAGATACACGATCACACATAATGCACCCATATACATGCACACACACACACACATGAACCCATCCTCATGTGCACATGCTTACATAGATGCATAAACACACAAACACACATGAACAAACATTTACACATACACACGTGCACACCAATAGACATAAAGCACACACATCAAGACATATGCACATACACATGCAAATACAAATACAAATGCACACATGCACTCATATGAACAAATGCACACACATGCATGCACACATGTGGACATACTAAAACATAGACATGGAAGCATGCACACATGAACTCATAGACACAAAGACATGCACATAAGTGTAGACTTGCCCATAAATATGCACATAGATGCATGCACAAGCATAAGCACACACATGCATGCACATACACATAGTCACATGCACATGCAGATGCACACACATATACATACACGTGCACACACATATGGATGCACTCATGCACAAATATAGATATGAGCACAAACACAAAAAGACACACACACATAGGAAAGTGCGCACATGTGCACACATACACAAACTCATGCACACACATGCGGACACACATATACACTCAAACACACACAAATATGCACATATGCATGCACACATGCTAGCACACACAAAAATCCACAATCTCCCCATAGGCATGCACACAAATACACACAAATGTACATAGTGACAAGCACAAACATGCACACACTTTGACAAAAAAGAAAACACATGCATATGCACAACCACACACACACAACACCTACACACACACGTAACTATGCACAAGCACACACATGCACCAATAAACACACACACATACACATGAACATATGTTCACACACACTTGCCTACACACACACACACACATAAGCACACATGCATAGATGCACAACACAAAGATGGGTGTACACAATACATGCACACCTATAAGTGCATGCACAAACTCACACACATATGCTCTAACATGGACACATATGAATGCAAATCTTACACACACATGCTTAAACATTCACACATACATCAATACACACATAAGGCACACACATGCAAATGCACACACAAATGGATGCACACACACAAAAATACTTACATACATGCACAAGCAAGCACAAACAAACTCACATTCACACACAATAAAAAGGTCACACAAATACATGTACACATGAGCACAAAGATACTCACACACACATATGCACACGCACAAAAAAACATGTACATACATGAATGCATATGCATACACGTATGTACACAAAAACTCACATGCACTGATACACCAACACACTTGAACATGCACATATGAACATGAATAAAGACAAATGTATGAACACTTACACATGCATATGTACCTTTGCACACACACACACATTCATGCTCACACTCACATGGACATGCAGAGGAAAATAACATGCAAAAACATGCACACTGATATGCACATGCACATGCATGCACAACTACACATTGATACACAATTGCACACAATGCACATTGACATGTGCAAACACATGTGCGCACACCCTCACACACATGCACACATACAAAATCGAACACAATGCACCAATATCCATGCATATAAACACATGAACTTATTCTCATGTGCATATGCTTACATAGATGCATAAACACATACATGAACAAATGTTGACACATACACACACATGTGCACACCAGCAGACATAAGCACACAGCTTAAGACGTATGCACATACACACATAAAAATACAAATGTGAATGCACACATACATGCATATGCATAAATGCACACATATGCAAGCAGACATTTGAACACATGAAAGCACATAGACACGGAAGCACACACGCATGAACTCATAGCTAGAAACACATGCACAAACGTGCACACCCACCTAAAAATATGCACATAGATACATGCACACACATGCAAGCACACATACACACAGGCACATGCATGCAAAAATACACACACATATATATATATACACACATGCACATGCACGCACTCATGCACAAACATAGATATGACCAGAAACACACAAAGACACACAAACACATTCCCCCAAACAGACACATAAGAAAGTGTGCATGTGTGTAGATGCACATGTGCACACATACGCACATTAAGCACACACATGCACACCAGATGCACTCAAACATAAACACATGCAAATTTGCACATAGGCATGCACACATGCAAACAAGAAAAAAACCCACAATCCCCCCATAGATATGCACACAAATTCACACAAATGTACATAAACACAAGCACATGTAGGTGAACACTTTGACAAAAAATAAAACACAAACACACACACACATGCACACACGCACCTGCACACACACAACTATACACATGCACACACGTGCCAATAAACACACACACACACATGAACATGAGCTCACACATTCACACATAAGAACACATACATTAATGCACAACACATAGATTGGTGTACACAATTGCATGCACAAACTCAAACACGTATGCTCTAGCATGGAGACAGACGAATGCAAAACATACACACACATGCTTAAATATGCACGTAGACGTCAACACACACATAAAGTACAAATGCACATGCATGCACAAACATAAGCCCACACACAAAAATACTTACACACATGCATGAGTTAACACAAAAAAACATACATTCACATACACTAAAAATGTCACATGAATACATGCACACAAAGATTCTCACACAGACAAATGCTCACTCATAAGCAAAATACATGTACATACATGAATGCATATGTGCACACATGCATACACAAAGACACACATAGACACAGACACACCAACACATGCATGCATACACACACACACGCACATGCACACATGAACATGAATACAAGCAAATTCATGCACACTTATACATCTGTACCTTTGCACATATGCACATACATTCTTGCACCCACTCGCATGCACATGCATAGGAAAAAACATGCAGATACATGGACACATACATGCACACTAACATGCACATGCACAACTACACACATAAACAATCGCGCACGATGTACACCAACATGTGCAAATGCATGCATGCAAACACTCATATACATGCACATACACAACTGCACACAATGCACCCATATAAATGCATATACACATCAATTCAACCTCATATGCACATGCTTACATAGACACATAAACACACAAGCACACACACACACACAAATGAACATTGACACATACACACAAGTGCACACGAACAGACACAAGCACACACCTTAAGATGTATACACATACACAATACAAATACAAATGCGAATGAACACTTTTTCACACATATGCACAAATGCACACATGTGAACACATTAAAACACATACATGGAAGCACACACACATGAACTCATAGACACAAACACATGCACACAAATACACACACATGCACACATACATATACACAGACTAGCACATACACCTATATAAACAGTCACACAGAAACAAACACATGCACACACATTAACACAAACCCACACACACCCATGTTCCCACATGTGCATAAACACACATGCACACACATACACATAGATGCACATACATAACCATGTACACATGTACACTCACACCCACACATACACATATGTGCTCATGTGTACACACACACACAATTTTACTCAAACACACTCATGCATGCATGCACACAAACAAACATATTCATGTGCATGCACATAGATGTACACAAACAAACACCCATGCACTCACACATAGATCCATTTGCACACATGAAGATACACACACACACATACTCAAGCATGCGCTCACTTACGCACACATAGCATAAGCACACACTCCTTGACTAACATAGCACAAATAAACATATATACACATGCACACATAGAAACCCACTTATGTGCACACATACAAACACACAAATAGTTACACTTACACAAATGCATGAATACAAACAGAAGCATACACACACCAATATAAACATATAAGAAAAATATAGAAATACACATGTAGACACACTCACACACCCACACCCACATCCACATCCACATCCACACCCAAATGATCACACATAGAAGCATGCATAATAGGACACACACACACACATCCACACAAGTGTCCACGTACACATGAACTCATGCACATACACACACATAAGCATACTCACACACATATATCCACACACTAAAAAAACCATGCTTGCATTGACACATGCACCCACATGAACACAAACTCTCACATGCACACATGTACACACAAACACACATGTATACACGTACACCTATACACACACATGCATGCATACAAATACTCACTCAAACACAAACTTGTACACATGCACACACACTCAAATGCACACACATACTCAAATGCACACAGATGCACACAAATAGATGCACAACCATACATGCACATACACATATGCATGTGCACATGCCCACAGGGCTACACACACATTTGCATACATACATGCATACACATGCTCACACACACACATGCACACACATAACACAAAAAGGAACACACACACATGCAAGCTTGCAAACAGATGCAAGCACACACAGACACACACACATGCACACATAGATGCACCCACTCATATATGCACACACAAACATAAACATACATGAACAATCACATATATGAACATTTACATAGAACCAATATACACGTGTCAACATTAAAATACATATACAAGCACTCATGCACACAAACTCATGCACACATGTGCACACACTATTGCACACACACACATGCACAAACACCCACACACACCCATATACATGAACACATACACACACATGACTAGCAAACATATGTGCATGTGCAAATATTTGCCCACATAGACATACGTAAGTGCAAACATACACAAACACATCTCCCAAAATACACACACATATTCACGTGCACAATCATGTTGACACATACACATAGTGGTACACACATGCACAACACACACACACACATGTATAGAAATGAACAAACACACATAGGAACACACATGTAGATGCATAAGCACACACATTTAAACAAACACTCAAGCACACATGCATGTATTCACATCCAAACATACACACAATAATACTAACACATGCATATGAACACACAAGACACACACAAGCACACACACACATAGCCACTCATATGCACAGACATGCACAAATACAAAAACACACATGCTCACACAACCATGTATAAAAATATGCACTCAATCAAACACATGCACACACACACACACACACCTACACATACTCAAACACACACACACACATTCATACATATGCACACACACATGCACTTAAACACATACACACAAACATGCATGCATACACATGTGCACCGCACAAACGTGCATATGCACACACATTCACCCGCACTCACACACTTGCATGCAATGTGCACAGGCACACCAACATTCAAATAAAATGGCACATAAACTTGTGCTTGCACATGCACAAGCAAACTTGCACATATTCACATGCATGCACACATAGAAGCACACAAACACAAGAGTACACTCATGCATACAAACACACATGCGCACACACACACATGCACGCACACATACACACTGAAAACCATGGACATATGCACACATACACAAACACACACACTCACACACACATTGGTGCACTGATAAACATTCATCAACACATGTATACATGCACATGCATACAAACTCACAAACAAGCATGCATATACATGCAAATCCAAACTTAGACAAGCATACAAACAAATGCAAATACATGAGCATGATCTCACACATGTACACATGAAAACATGCACACACACATGCACTCATGCATGTAAACAAATGCTCACACACTCAAATGCACACATGCATATACACACACACACACATGCACGTGCAAACACTCATACACACATTCATACACTCACACACATATTCATGTGCACACACTCAACCACACATGCACACACTCACACGCACATATATGAATGCACACATGCACACATGCTTACACATGCACACACACAAATGTATGCCACACATGCACATACACGATCCCCCATGCACACACACATGCACACAAATACACTATTGAACAAACATGCAATCATACACACACACATTTCGTGCACACAAATGTGCATGCACATGCATAAATTCTTGCACTTGTCCATACACACATAGACACACAAAGACTCACACACACACACACACACATATACATGCACACAAACACATGCACACAAAAACATGAGCACACATGGTCACACACTCGTACACACACCTATGCATGTAAGCAAGCACTCGCAGACACACGTGCATTGACACACACACAAAAACATGTGCACACTGGTACATATACACACATACATGCACATATGCAAAAAAACACATAGAAATAACACATGTGCACAAACATGCAAACACATTGTAGAGACTGTCATACATATACAAATGTGTAGGAATGCACACCCACACCCATGCGCACACAAACATGCTCACAAACACATATGCAAAGTGACACACAACAAACCCACACACATATGCAAACACACAACCATGAAAATACACACACATATGCACATTCACGTAAAGACAAACACTCACGCACACACACATTCATGTAAGTGCACAAATGCACACACACACACAAACACGCACATACACAATCACACATACATACATGGACAAATGCCCATAAGAACACACACACAAACATGCATGCATATCCACACACATAAACAGATGCACTCACATGTACACACAAGCATGTGTAGCCATGCACACATGCCCACAAGCACATGCTTGCACATGCACATGCACACACTCACATGAACATGCATAAACACACAAATATGTATACAAACCTACACATAGATGCACTCCACACACCTATGCACTCAAAAGTGTGCACAAACATTCACACACCTATCCATAAACACATGCACACACACATTAACATCTGCGTGTGCTTACACACACTTGCACAAACACACAAACACATGCACACACACATGCACAAACATGAACAAACATGCTCACATGCACGTATACACACACACATGCATGTACATGCACACATAGCCACAAATAGACACATGCATGCACCTGCAACCACTCTTGCACAAAAAAATATGCACACACACACACGTGCACATGCAAAAGCACACACATACACTCACACATGCACACACACACACACACATGTAAAAGCACACACATAAACATACACACATCCACACACATATGCATACACTCATAGACAAACACAAACACAAGCCTGCACATACAAAGGGACACACATATATCTAGATGTACACACGCACAAGGTTGTATGCATTTGCACAAACACACACACACACATACATACTTATACACACAGACTTTAACACATACGAGCATACACCTACACACATATATGCATCATCGTGCATACACACATACACACACAAACATACACATACACACACAGACACACGCACACACATGCAAGAACACACAAACACCCACAATTCCTCTTCATAGACGTGCACACAGATGCACACACACATACACACAAATAATGCAAGCACATAGGCACTCAAACACACACACACACACACACACATGCAGATGCATGTACAATTACACACACAAGTGGATAGAGATAGACACACACATATAGACACTCACATGCATAGGCATGCACACATACACTTGCACACATACACAACTACACAATTGCATGCACACACACACTCACAAACTCACACATGTTTGCATGCACATATGTACACAAGAACACACACATGAACACAAGCCCACATGCACATGCACTCATACACACACATATACATAATTGTACATCTACATATGCACACATAGAAAGATGCATGTACACAATTATATGCACACTCCTAGGCACACACACAAACATACACACACATATGTACTAACATGGATATAGATGCATGCAAAACATATACACACATGTACAAACAAGCAAACACAAACCAACACATGCACAAAGCACATGCATTCATGTGCACAAACACACATAAACTCACACACAAATACAAAAATATGTACACACATGCATAAGAATGCACACACACAAAAAATCACACAAATACAAGCACACATGTGCACATGCATGCATGCACACACACACACACCTACACACTTACATGTAAAATCATATGTACATACTCAAACACACATGGACACAAACATGTACACAAGAACATGCACACACACTTGCTCACACCCACACTACACTGATTTCACTCGACCATTTTGCCATCTACTATTACCATCATCTTAGACTCATAATCTATTTGAGAAATGTTTAATTCAATTAATGTCATAGTTTTCTTCATTATTTACCATTTTTTAAATTAGAGATGAATATTTAAAAATCTATATAAATAGGGATGTTCACCATATTCGAAAAAATAACAAAATTAAATTTATTTTTTTGTATGCTTTCACTTTTATGGACAAAGTGCCTATGCTTAACCCTAGTTGGAGAGATTTCAACTTTATTCGTAAGAGACAATCATTAAAGGTGAAAGATTTTCCACTAAAAGAACCATTAATCAAATCTCTTGTGAGAAACAATGATCAAAGGTCAGAGAGTTTTCATCAAGTGAGTTAATAACTAAACAAATTTAAGCTTCTATTAATATCCACATCATCGCCTAAATATTTAATCTTTTAGTAACTTTTATTTTTAAGGTTGAAATCTAAAGTTAAAGTTACTTTTTTATTTGAATACTTCACATAGTATTTTTTTAAATACTTTATTTTATATGTGTAATATTAGATGTGACAAAAACCTTTTTTATAGGATTTTGTGCTTAACTTTTAAAGAGTTGCTTCTTACTCAACTTAATAATCCATGCAACAGTTTTGGAAAGTCAATTTTTGAAAAGTTCTAAAATGTCACACGTGCCACCTAATCCTAATTATTAGATAATACCTCTTTTTTATTTTCTAATATATTTAGCATTTTTAGTATTGTAGGCTCTAATTTAGACCTTAATAGAACACTAAATCTACTTTTTATCATATACTCTTTGAACAGGATGATCTTTGCATGTCTAAAAGTCAACTATTTCCATTTTGTCTTATTGAGGTCTAGAATTAATCATAATGAGAACTACAATGTATCAAATCATTGTCCTCTAAAAGTTGTTATATACAACTCTATTACAATGCCTTCATATCACTATTGAACAATGGTTCCTTTTATTTAGATGTTTCTTTCACTTCATTGATTCCTTTCATTATGTTGTTTCCTTATACTGTGCTTCTCCTTTCACTTCATCATGTGAAGTTTTTTTTGTATTGCCACGTCTGTCTATTGTTGTCTTCCTTCTTATTCTTATTTGTATTTTCTAAAGCATTTAAACAAGCATTGTGTGTAAGTTAATTCGTTACTTTGGGTTTTTCATAATGCTTACTAATATTTTTTGATGTTTTTTGATTTTTTATCACAAAATTATTTTTATCAAGCACTATTCGAAATAGCCTTTCTTTGTGCTATTAACATGATTGTAAGCTTAACATATGGAATGCCCCTTATGTTGTTCTTAGTTCCATCTTCATTGAAGTTTCTCTAGATAGTTGTCCTGTGTGTGTTGCCATTCAAGGTTTCTTGATAAGCATCAAACCTCGCTTTAGAGCTTGATTATGCCAATGTTTGCAATGTGAATAAAAAAGCAAAGCTAAAGTACGCCTTCTTTTTAATTGTCTTGGCACCAAATTTTAAAAAAGAGAGAAAGCTTAGGGTTTTTTTCTTTTCTTTTTACTAATGGGTACAAATATACACACAAACAAGGAGCACCCACATGACAACCATCACAAATATTGCTCAAAGATCTTCTAATTGGAATACAATTTATTCAAGCCAAGTAAGAGGAATATGGATTTAGGGTTACCTTAGAACAAGCTCAAAATGAGCCTACCTTTTTCAAACCTAATATTGCCAACCACCTTAACAAAATAATTCTTATAATCAAAACCATTTTTTTGGGTTGATACCAAGAAAATGATGATGCAAAACTCATGAAGTCCTTAAAATATGACACTCCCATCTTTGAATGTAGCATAAACCCTTTAGGCCACATAGAGTGGAATGTTTCCTTAGACAATTGCTTCTAATGGAATAGAGTTGATGAAAAATGAAGGTGTAGTTTTCTCAAATAAAGGGGATTACCACTCACAGAAATACATATGACACTAATAAAAAAATTAGTTACATGACTAAGGACTTGCCTAACATAAGGAGAAAATATGTTTATGAGTACATTACTGATTCAGATGACTATGACTTGTGTTGTGGTGTTAATGAATACCCTTTGGTCACCTTGGGCATAGAGAATACATGTTGAAGGAGCTTTATAGGCATATAATTCACAGCTTGGGAGAGGTCAATAACATTGCTAATGAGTTTGATGCCTAAAAAAGCTTTATCCAACCAAAAAAGTTCAACCATCAACTATGTTAAACTTGTAATCCACCTATGTTAGATAATCTAGAAGTTAGGTACCAACACAACCCATACCAATTCTTATCCTTAAACGCACTATGAAAATTAGTAAACCTATTCATTAATTACCTAAGTTAACTTATTCTCGATGTGAAAGGTGAGGTCATATAGTAGTGCAATAACACAAACAATAACATATATTGCAAAAGAGAACTTTGGGTAATTTAACACTAGGGGTGAATAAGAAATCAAAAAATATGCTTCTTATTCCTACTTAGTGAATGACTACTCTGATGAGGCCATTGATGACACTAGGCCGTTATAGTTATGAGACATACCTTTACCCAACCTAAGAGAAGTGAGGATTGTAGACGTGCCATCTCATCCCATACCTTTGTCAAGTTTGGAGAAAAGGTTTGTAGGTTCATTATAAATAGTAGCATTATAATCAATTTCATTTCTACAAATGGTTTATCATGCAGCAAACTTCAGACAGTTGATCATGCAAAACCATACATTATTTTTTATTAAAAAAGTCCACTTATGTCATAAATAAAGAACTATACCAATTACATTTGCCAATACTTTCAAAGAGATTTTATGTGATGTTGTTTCTATACAAAAGAAAATATTTTCTTATAATGACCCTTGTTATATGACCATAAAGTCCTTGCAACAATGCATACTTTGATATTTAACTCATCATTGACAAACGTTTAAGCTACACCCATCAACATCTGTAGACAATATCCAGCCTATTAAAAAGAAACCACCCACCACTCCAAATAAGAAAATCTTATTTTTGTCTTATAATGAATTAGATTGAGAATTTATTAATAGTATTTTTATTTGAGCCATAGTAGTATCTGATATTACAATAACTCCCACTATAGAATTTATTTTATTTAGCTTCCCTGAAATTTTTACAATGGAACCCCAAGGTTTGTTACACCTTCATGACAAGTAACATGTTGTAGACCTATACAAAATTTGTCACATCTTTGGATGAATTCTCCAAAGAATTAAGAATTCACTTAATAGGACCAAGACTTATTAGACAAAGCATTCATAAGTGAAAGATGTAGTCCACATGTCACTCCAACCCTTCAAAGCAGAAAAAAGGTTGTTCATGGAGAATTTGTCACTTAATTTTTCGTATTTTGAAATTTCTAAATATATATTAGTCAAGAATTAGTTTTTATTATTATCAATATTCTATTATATGAATTATCTTCTTATTTTTTCGTAGTTATTTTGTTTTACATAAAATTGAATATTTTTAAGCTTATTTTTAAAAAAGAAATAAATAATTAAACTACAAAAATCATCCTTTATAATTTGCTAAAGCAATTATTCTATAAATGGTATTAATATTGAAACAAAAATAACAAGTTACTATGAGCATAAATATAGCTAAATGTTTAATGTGTTTAAGAATTTTTGCAATTATAAAATATCATATAAATTGTACAAAAAATTGAGTTAAGCTTTATATAGAAACAATTACATACGAAAACACTATAATGAAAAAAATTAGAGAAATTTTTGTAATAGACTGTTTAAATTAATCAAAATTTGGAAATAAAAATCATTTATTTATTTTCAATGATTTAAAATATTGAACATTTTAAATGTTAAAAATGTTTTTGTGACATATCAAGCAAATTGGTTTACAAATATGGACAATGAAAATATATATTAAAAATAAAAATTAAAAAAATTTGAAAAATTTTGGAAAAAATATAGTGTTTCGTAATGTGAAAATAAAATATCTAAATTTAAAAAAATCAAAAATAAAAAAAATGTGTAAAATTTTGAAAATAATATGCAAATTTTGCTAATGCATGGCTTATGAGCTCACAAAAAAGAAATGAATTATGAAGGAGTATTTATTTGTAAAAAAAATCAAACAAAATAAGAATAATTTGAATAAGTAAAAAAAATTCACAAATTCTAGGTAAAATATATGTTTATAAATAAAAAATTAAAAAATAATTTTGAACTTTGAATAAAAATATTTTCATAAAAAAGATAACTTCCATGTAATGATGATACATACAAATGATTCAATGATTTTTAACCAATTATCAAAGCTATCCATTAAGTTATAAAAAACATTTCATAGTACCTAAATTGTTGTACTACAAAGAATAGAAAATGCCAATTAATGTTGTCATAAACCCTCAACATGTCCAACAAAACATCATTAATTCTTAGGTATTATTTACTTTTAGTGACATGTTTATATGATCCATTTATTGGTTATTTAATTTAAAATTTTTATATTTTGATTATTTTTTATCAAAACTTTCATGTAGTCCACGACGAGAATGACTTTTTACTAATTATGGTATGAAATGGTTTTTTAAATTTTTGCATTCCATTATTCTATTACACATTTGTAATTTTAAACCTTTAGATTTTTAATTTTTATTATAATGTCCAACTTTGTTAAATTAAATTATTTAGAAATGTTTTTGTTAATCTATTGCATAAATGTGCAAAATAATTTGTACGTTCATTATATTTATGTTATTTATTTTTTATTTTACTTCTTTGTAGTTTATGTAAATATAATGTAATTGTTCTTGAATTAATCATTGGATATGTTATAACTTTTGTTAGATTTCTATGCATTTTTAAATTACAATAAATCATCTGTTATACTTAGATTACAATATGATTTATAATTTTGAAACTTTTTGATAAGTAAAAAGAAAATAACTTCATGACTTGTTATTCAAATAAATCTACAAATTTTAAATTTTCTTTGCCAGAATAATTTTATAGAATTTTATTCCTTACATTTGTCAATATTTGATTGTACCAACATATTTTTTATATCATATTAACATTTTAAATTTTAAATGTAACATTGTTTCACTTTTTTAGTTTTTAAGAGTTTTTATATGCATCACAAGGTATCCATGCTTTTAATTCCTAACCTTTTTTTCTATATTATCTAATAAGTAGCATATTTTTAATAAAACATTTTATTAATACATTAAAACCTTTTATTGACCATTTTAAACTCATTTTCTAAAAAATATTCTAAAATTATTCTTATATAATAGAAAAAATTGGAAACATTAAATATATTTTACAATATATTAAAAACAATTTTTAGAATTTCAATAGAATAAATACATAAAACAAATACAAATATTATGCCATCAAAACTTGCAAAAATAATTAAGGAAATTTAAAATTTATGATAAACAAGTTATTTCCATAAGTAGTAAATTAATCATAATTCTAAAAGAAAATTCAATAATCAATCGTCTCATCATGTTATTGTGAGAAGTACATCTTTGAAATTAACAAATTATTATGTACTAAAAATTCTAAAACCATTTGCATTATTGAATATTTCAAATTTAATTTAATAAAATATTTATAGGGCATAAGAAAAAAAGATTGTAATTCTTGGAAGCACATAAACATAAAGAAAATAGTCAAGTTAAAAATATGAAATTTTACAAAATTAAAGCATTAAAAAATATTCTTAATATAATATATTATATAATGATAAGGAAAGATGTTTAACAAAATAATGCAAATATAAATTTTTGAATGTAAAAAAGAAAAATAATAAAAAAGATAACATATAGAATAATAAATAAAATAACAAATATGAGAAACAACTTTATGAAATATTAATAAAAATATCTCAGTAAATAAAACAAGGCAAATATTGTCTATGCAATGGATAAAAAGTGTACAACAATAAACTGAAACACCACCCAAGGCCACATACATGATGTAAACCATGTTGAAATTTGCAAAATGCTCCTTGTTATCTAAGTATTCTTTATGTCCACATCTAGCATTTATAATCCTTTAATAGAGGTATAGTACACAGATAAAGCATGCCCACACATGTTATTTGTTATGCACTTAAATACTAAAATTATAGATTGTTGTATTAAGTTCATGATCTCAATTGGCAAATTTGTTGCACACTACTTCTTGAAGACATTTTCTAATAAATATGTTTTGTGCATAAATTTCAATAAGTTGAGCATTCTAATATCTTAATACTTTTTGCATTCTTATTAATTTTAGATTTTTTTCATTCTAATGCAATGTTCCTTCTAATAGTAAATAATTTAAAATTTTCAAATAGTTTGTAATAATGATGATATTACCCTTTTGTGTTTTCATATTTCTTTACTCCCATATTATTATAATATTCTTTATTTTATTATAAAAAAAATTAAACTTGCTTTATTGAAAAAATTATTTTATTATTTACAACTACTTATTCATGATAGTTTCAATAAATTTAAAACTCTTTAATAATAAACTTTCCTTTAGTAACTACTATGCTTATGTACAAAAATAAAGTTTCTCAAGTGAAACACAAATCATTATAACTCTTGAACCCTTGATTATACAACAATTTTTTGTTGAATCATATTTTGGTTAATAATTTTTTTCTTAAGAGATATTTGAATCATGTGTAGGAAAATCAAACATTAATTAATTTATTAAAGAGTATGATCTAGCATTTTATTATGTAACTCACTTGTGAGTATAAGTGAATGAGTGTTAGTAGCTTTTCTCATGTGTAGCTCAACTTGTAAATCTTGAAATCATTTCTTTAGCACTTGATGAAGTAATTCCCACTATAAATTTAGTAAATATACTTTATTTTAATTAGAATTATAAAACTTTCCCTTCTTGTTGATATGAAAATTATGCTTATATTATATTGCTCTTGAATATTGAATTTGGGAGATAATAAGGCATGCATTTCATACATGTTATATGAATATAAATGTCTTAATAAATATTTAATATATAAATTTCATTCTTTAAATTGATCAACTATTATAATTTATAAAAGTAATAAAATTACAAATTACATATACTTTTCACATTTGTGCCTTTCAACTATTTTATAATATTATTGATATTTCATGGAAACAAATGAAACTTAAGTCAATTTAGATCATAAGCAATTTGCATCAATTATACTATTTATACTACTTTGAAGTTCTTATCATATTTTGACACTAAGTGGCTACCTAAGAAGTGCGTTAATATGTATAATCTTAAAGATTCATACAAAAAAATGGCATATGTTATAACATACGATGAACTCATTAGAAGATTAGGTAGGGCAAGAACGAAACAACATTAAATATATGACTCAAAGTTTGTAGTGTCATATAAATTCAATAGCATTTTCTATTCATTTAAGAATGAGATTTTTAATTTTTTAAATTTCTTCATTCGTTATATTCCTTTGATTCATATAAATACAAATAAGTTTTTTAAAAAATTTGACAATGAATCTATTACAAAGTAATGTTATATGTAAAACAAGAAAATGAAAGTTGATTGTGTTTTTCACTACGGTATCATCCTTTATCTTATTTGATTGATTGCTAATTTATATAGTATTTTACTTGGTTTAACAACGTTTCTAGATTAATTTGGTAGCCTTCTTTCATAGTATTTAATTATTGTATCATATAACCTTTTAATGAATTTTTGTATTATTTCTTCAAGTATTTAATAAATGTGTAAACTATATTACTGCATTTGCAGTAACGCGACTTGTACCTGGCCGTTATCTAAAAAATAGTAGCTACAATAATAAGTATTGTTATTTAAAACTTAGTTTACTTGATTAAGAGAAATGCAGGCAATAGATTTATAGAATCACCTAAAAGCATTTGTGCACCTTTGCTTTTCTTTAAATTATTTATTGTTTAAGAATAACAATATTCTGACATAATGGTTTACTTAAGTTAAAAAAGGCATCTTAAATTTTATTTTATTTTAACATTCACAACATCCAAGAGATTTCTTTTATGACCCATTTGATTTTAATTTGATTGATTCTTAATAAAAAAAATATTTTGTGAAAAATAAATAATTTTCCCTAGAACTACCTTCTTGAAAGAATAACTAAAATAAATAAGAAATTCTTGAAGTGACATTACTTGGCTTGGAATGAGAAGAATCATAATGATATTATTAAACTTTGTTTTGATTTTCTCTTAAGAAATTAAAGAATCATAATGATATCTTTATCATGAGTTGATGTGCCAAAACTGAGTTAATTTTAATTAAGTTTAAATTTTGTAATTCACCCACTCTTCTAAATGTCACGTTCACAAATTTCTAACACTAAATAGTTTTAATGTTTTATTATTGTATTAATTTATATGTTTTTATCTTTCATATTATTTGTTTATAAGTGTTGATATGCATTTTTTAGACAATATATTTAATTTTTAATATAATAACAATTTACTATTTATAATATTTTATATCTTTTTTTTTTAATTACATAATATATATCCTTCAAATTCTTAAAACCTTTTTTGCTGAAATGATCTATAATTAGAATTTTGCTAATATAATTTTTTTGAACTATACAAATACTTTTTTTAACATTGAACATTCATCTCAAATATTTTCACTTATCTTAATCAATTATTATTTCTTAATATAATGTCCTTACATTTTTGCATTATTTAATCATTAATTTCATTTCTTACATATCTAAGTTTATCTTTCTAAAAAGATATTTAATGTTGTTTCTTTGGTACAATAATTTTTTCTGGAAATACACATAACTTTTTCTTTTCTTAATTCTCTAAAGTAATAACTTCTTTTTATTTTACTTTAATCTTTTGTATTATCAAATTGTGTAAACATATTAATCAATTTTAAGTTACTTAATTTTTTTTGACTAATTAAACATATTTTTCTAAATTAATTAATCCAGTTATCATCTCTAAGATTTGAAATTTTCTTATGAAGCTATAGTAACCTGTTTCGTTTATTTCATTATAAAACCATACTAGTCTATCTCATTTGTCTATTGTTTATGAGTTTTTAGCCTATCTATTTATTGGCAAAACTTCTTCTTATTCTTCTTCTACTACTACTTCTTCTTCTTCCTCCTCTATTACTTCTTCATGTTGTTCTTCTTCTTCTACTACTACTTCTTTCATTTTTTCTTCTCCATCTTCTTCTTCTTCTTCTTTGTCTTCTTCTTCCTCTTCTTTTTCCTCTTCTTCGTCATCTTCTTCTTCTTCTTTCTCTTCTCTTTGTTCATCATCATCTCCTTATTCTTGTTCTTCTTATTCTTATTCTTCTACGTAATCTTCTTTTTCATTTTCATCTTCACTACTTCTTCAGCATCATCTTCTTCTTCATCATCATCATCATGTTCTTCTTCTTATTATTGTTCTTATTCTTCTTGTTCTTCTTCTTCTTCTGCTTCTTCTTTTTCTTCTTGTTCTTCTTCTTCCTCTTCTTCTTTTTCTACTTCTACTTTTTCTTCTTCATCGTCTTCTTCTTCTTCTTCTTCTTTTTCTTCTTTATCATCTTCTTCTCCTCCTCTTCTTCTTCTTCTGCATTTTCCCTTTCTTCTCCCTCTTCTTTTTCTTCTTCCTCTTCTTCTTCTACTTCTTCTTCTTCTTCTTCTTCTTCTTCTTCTTCTACTAGTTCATCTTCTTCCTCCACCTCTTCTCCTTCTTCTTCTTCTTCTCCTTCTTCTCCTCCTCCTTTTTGTTCTTCTTCTTCTTCCTCCTCCACCTCTTATTCTTCTTTCTCTACTTCTTCTTTTTCTTCTTCATCATCAGCTTCTTCCTCTTCTTCTTTATCATCATCATCTTCTTATTCTTCTTCTTCTTCTTCTTCTTCTGCTTCTTCTACTTCTTCTTCTTCTTCTTCTTCTTCCTCTTATTCTTCTCCTTCTTCTTTTGCTTCTTCTTCTTCTACTACTACTTCTACCAATTCTTCTTCTTCTTCTTCTTAATCTGTTTCTTCCTCTTCTTCTTCTTTCCCTTTCTTCTTATTTTTCTTCTTCTTCTTCTTCTTCTTCTTCTTCTTCTTCTTCTTCTTCCTTTTATTCTTCTTCTTCTTCTTCTTCTACTTTTTCTTATTCTTGTTCTTCTTCTTCTTCTTCATCTTCTTCTTCTTCTTTATTTTCTTCTCGTCCTTCTTCTTCATCTACTTCTTCTTTTTCCTCTTCTACTACATTTTTTCTTCTTCTTCTTCTTCTTCTTCTTCTTATTCTCCTACTTCTTCCTCTTCTACTTCCTCTTCTTCTTCTTCCCGTTTTTCTTGTTCCTCTTCTTCTTCTTCTTCTCCATCTTCTCGTACTTCTTTTTCTTCTTCTTCTTCTTCTTCTTCTTCTTCCTTTTCATATAGTTCTTCTACTTGCTCTCCACCTTCTTCTTCTTCTCGTTCTTCTTCATCATCTTCTTCATCAACTTCTTCTTCTCCATCTTCTTCATCCTCTTCTTCTTCTGCTTCTTCTGTCTTCTTCTTCCTCTTTTTCTACCTCTTCTTCATTTTCCTCTTCTTCTTCTTCTTTCACTTCTTCTTCTTCTTCTTCATCTTCTCCTTCTTATTCTTGTTCTTCTAATTCTTCTTCTTCTTCCTAATCTTCTTTTTCATTTTCATCTTCATCTACTTCTTCATCATCATCATCATCATCTTCTTCTTCTACTTCTTCTTATTGTTCTTATTCTTCTCCTTCATCTTCTTCTTTTTCCTTTTCTTCTTCTTCCCCTTCTTCCTTTTCTACTTCTTCTTTTTCTTCTTCATCATCATCTTCTTCTTCTCCTTCTTCTTCTTCTTCTTCATCATCGTCTTTTTCTTCTTCTTCCTCCACTTCTTCTACATTTTTCCTTCTTCCTCTTGTTTTTCTTCTTCTTCTTCTTCTTCTTCTTCTACTTCTACTACTTCTTCTTCTACTTTTTCTTACTCTTCTTCTTCTTCTTCTTCTTCTTCCATTTCTTCCTCCATTTCTTCTCCTTCTTCTTCTTCTTCTTCTTTTTCTTCCTCTTCTTCTTCTTCTTCTTCAACTGCTACTACTACTACTACCAATTCTTCTTCTTCTTCCTCTTCTTCTTCTTCTTATTTATCTTCTTTTCTTCTTCTTCTTCATCTTCTTCATCATCATTTTCTTTTTCTTCTTCTTCATCATCATCATCAACTTCTTCTTCTTCTTCTTCTTCTTCTTCGACTACTACTACTTCTTCTTCTTTTTCTTCTTCTTCTACTTCTTCTTCTACTTCTTTTTCTTCTTCTTCTTCTTCTACTTTTTCTTATTATTATTATTATTATTGTTGTTATTATTGTTCCTCTACCTCTTCCTCTTCTTCTTCTTCTCTTTCTTCTTCTTCTTTTTTATTTTCTTCTTCTTCTTCTTCCACTTCTTCTTCTTCTTCCACTTCTTCTTCTTCTTCTTCGCCTTCTTCTTCCTCATCATCATCTTCTTCTTCTTCTTCTTAAAATTCTTTTTCATCAACTTCTTCATCTTCTTCTTCAACATCATCACGTTCTTCTTCTTCTTCTTCTTCTTCGTCTTCAACTTTTTCTTGTTCTTCTTCTTCTTCTTCTTCTTCTTCTTATTCTTTTTCTTCTTCTTCTTCTTCTTCTTCTATTTCATCTTCTTCATCCACTTATTCTTTTTCCTATTCTACTACATTTTCTTCTTCAACTTCTTCTTATTCTTATTCTTCTTCGTCCTCTTTACTTCTTCTTCTTCTTCTTCTTCTTCTTCTTCGTCTTCTCCTTCTTCTTCTTCTTCTTCTTTCTTTTCATCTTTTTCTTCTACTTGGTCTCCTTCTTCTTCTTCTTCTTCATCTTCTTCTTCATTTTCTTCTTCTTCTTCTTTTTCTTCTTCTTTTTCAGCATTTTCTGCTTCATATTACTTTTCATCTTCTAATTCATCGTCATCATCTTCATCTTCTTCTTCTTATTCTTCTTCTTATTCAACTTCTTCTTCG
This sequence comes from Vanilla planifolia, assembly GCA_023846275.1. Classification (NCBI taxonomy): domain Eukaryota; kingdom Viridiplantae; phylum Streptophyta; class Magnoliopsida; order Asparagales; family Orchidaceae; genus Vanilla; species Vanilla planifolia. The sequence continues at coordinate 135,612 of JAIUJO010001254.1, forward strand.
TCTTCTTCTACTACTACTTCTTCTTCTTCCTCCTCTACTATTTCTTCTTGTTGTTGTCCTTCTTCTACGACTACTGCTTCTTCTTCCTCTTGTTCTTCTCCATCTTCTTCCTCTTCTTCTTCTTCTTCTTCATTTTCTCCTTCTTATTCTTATTCTTCTTATTATTCTAATTCTTCATCATCTTCTTTTTCATTTTCAACTTCATCTCCTTCTTCAACATCATCTTCTTCATCATCGTCATCTTCTTCTTCTTCTTTTGCTTATTGTTCTTATTCTTCTTCTTCTTCTCCTTCTTCTTCTTCTTCTTTATCTTCCTCTTCTTCTTTTTCTAATTCTTCCTTTTGTTCTTCGTCATCATCTTCTTCTTCTTCTTCTTCATCGTCTTGTTCTTCTTCTTCCTCTTCTTCTTCTTCTTCTACATTTTCCCCTTCTTCTTCCTCTTGTTTTTCTTCTTCTTCTTCTTCTTCTACTTCTTCTTCTTCTTCTTCTTCTTCTTCTTACTCTTCTTCTACTTCTTCTACTTCTTCCTCTTCTTCCTACACTTCTTCTCCTTCTTCTTCTTCTTCTCTTCTTCTTCTTCTTCTTTCTTTTCTTCTTCTTCTTCTTCTTCTTCTTCTTCTTCTACCACTACTACTAGTACTACTACCAATTCTTCTTCTTCTTCCTTCTCTTCTTCTTCTTCCTTTTCTTCTTCTTCTTCTACTTCTTCTTCTTCTTCTCGTTCATCTTCTTCGTCTAGTACTTCTTCTTTTTCCTCTTCTACTACTTTTTTTTGTTCTTCTTCTTCTTCTTATTCTTCTGCTTCCTCTTCTACTTCTTCTTCTTCTTCATCTTCTTCTTCTCCATCTTCACCTTCTTCTTCTTCTTCTTCTTCTTCTTCTTCCTTTTCATCTTTTTCTTCTACTTGCTCTCCTTCTTCTTATTTTTAATCTTCTTCTTCATCTTCTTCTTCTTCTTCTTTTTCTTCTTCATTTTCTACGTTTTCTCCTTCATATTTGTTTTCATCTTCTTCTTCATCGTCATCATCTTCATCTTCTTCTTCTTATTCAACTTCTTCTTCGTCTTCTTCTACTACTACTTCTTCTACTTCCTCTACTACTTCTTCTTGATGTTGTCTTTCTTCTACTACTACTGCTTCTTCATCCTCTTGTTGTTCTCCATCTTCTTCCTCTTCTTCCTCTTCTTCTTCTTCTTCTTCTTCTTTGTCTTCTTCTTCCTCTTCTTCATCGTCTTCCACTTCTTCCTCTTCTACTAAATTTTTTTCTTCTTCTTCTTCATATTCTTATTCTTCTTCGTACTCTCTACTTCTTCTTCTCCATCCTCTCCTTCTTCTTCTTCTTCTTCTTTCTTTTCATGTTTTTCTTCTACTTGGTCTCCTTCTTCTTCTTCTTCATCTTCTTCATCATTTTCTTCTTCTTCTTCTTTTTCTTCCTCTTTTTCTGCATTTTCTCCTTTGTATTTCTTTTCATCTTCTTATTCATCATCATCATCTTCACCTTCTTCTTCTTATTCTTCTTCTTATTCAACTTGTTCTTCGTCTTCTTCTACTACTACTTCTTCTTCTTCTTCCTCTACTATTTCTTCTTATTGTTGTCCTTCTTCTACTACTACTACTTCTTCCTCTTGTTCTTCTCCATCTTCTTCCTCTTCTTCTTCTTCTTCTTCTTCTTTGTCTTCTTCTTTCTCTTCTTCATCTTCTTCTACTTCTTCTTCATCATTTTCTCCTTCTTATTCTTATTTTTCTTATTATTCTTCTTCTTCATCATCTTCTTTTTCATTTTCATCTTCATCTCCTTCTTCATCATCATCTTCTTCATCATCGTCATCTTCTTCTTCTTCTTCTTATTGTTCTTATTCGTCTTCTTCTTCTTCTTCTTCTTCTTCCTCTT
>JAIUJO010001254.1:150000-152500 GCA_023846275.1 Vanilla planifolia
TACTTGTTTTCTCTTCTTCTTTTCTTGTCTTGTTCTTCTTCTTCTTCTCCTTCTTCTTCTTCTCTTCTTCCTCATCATCATCTTCTCTCTTCTCTTCTTCTTCATCTTTTTCCTCTTCTTCTTCTTCTTCTTCTTCTTCTTTTTCTTCTTCTTCTTCTTCTTCTTTTTATTCTTCTTCTTGTTCTTCTTCTACTTCTTTCTTCTTCTTCTTCTTCTTCTTCTTCTTTTTATTATTCTTCTTCTTGTTCTTCTTCTTCTTCTTTTCTTCTTCTTTTCTTCTTCTTCCTCTTCTTCTTTTCATTTTCTTCTTTTCTTCCTCCTCTACATCTTCTTCTTCTTTTCTTCTTCCTCTTTTAATTCTTCTTCCTCTTCTTCTTGTACTACTTCTTTTTCTTTACATTCTCTTCTTCTTCTTCTTCTTCTTCTTTTTCTTCTTCATTTTCTTCTTATTCTTCTTCTACTCATCCTTCTACAACTTCTTCTTCTTCGTCTTCCTGTTCTACGACTACTCCTATTTCTTCTTCTCCTTCTACTTCTTCGTCTTCTACTACTTCATTTTCCTCCTTCTTCTTCTTCTTCTTCTTCTTCTCCTTCCTCCCCAACTTCTTCTTCTACTTCTACTTCTTCTTCTTCTTCTTTTTCATATTTTTCTTCTTCTTCTTCTTTCTCTTACCCTACTTCTTCTTCTATTTCTCGTTCTTCTACTTATTCTCCTTCTTCATCCTCTCCTTCTCTTTCTTCCTCCACTTCTTCTTCTTCTTCTTCTTCTTATACTACTACTTCTTCTTCTTCTTCTTCCTGTTCTTCTTCCTCTTCTTCTTCTTCTTCTTCTTCCACTTTTCTTCTTTTTCTTCTTCTACTTCATTGTCTTCTTCTTCTTCTCCATCTTCTCCTTCTCCTTCTTCCTCTACTTTTTCTTCTTCTTCTTCTTCTTCTACAACTTTTTTCTTGTTCTTCTTCTTCTTCTTCTTCTTCCTCTTCTTCTTCATTTTCTTCGACTTCTTCTTAATCGTCACCTTCTTCATCTTCTTCTTCTTCTTGTACTTCTTCTTCTTCTTCTTCTTCTTCTTCTTCTACGTGTTCTCCTTCCTCTTCTTCTTCCTCTTCTTCTTCTTTTTCTGCTTCTCCTATTTATCTACATCTTCTTCTTTTGCTTTTCCTTCTTCTACGTCTCACTCTTTTTTTCTTCTTCATCTTCTTGTTCTTCTTTTTCTTCTTCTTCTTCATCATCATCTTTAACTTCTTCTGATTCTTCTACTTCTACTTCTTCTACTACTTCTTCTTCTTCATCTTCTTCTTCTACTTTTCCCCATCTTTTTCTTCTTATTCTTCTCCATACTCTTCTTCTTCCTCTACTTCTTGTTCTTCATCTTCTTCTTCATCATCATCCTCTTGATCTTCTACTTTTTCTTTGTACATTTCTCTTATTCTTCTCCTTCTTTTTCTTCTTCTTCTTCTTCTTCTGCCAGTTCTTCTTCTTCTTCCTCCTATTCTTTTTCTTCTTCTTCTTCCTCTTCTTTTTCTTCTTCCTCTACTACTTCTTCTTCTTCTTCTTCTTCCTATTCTTGATCTTCTTTTATTTGTAATTCTTCTAACCCTTCTTTTTCTACTTCTTCATCTTCTTCTTCATCATCATCATCTTCTACTTCTTTTTCTTCTCCTTCTTCCCTTCTTCTTTCTCAACTACTTCTTCTTCTTCTTCTTCTACTACTACTACAACTACTTCTTCTTTTTCATCTTCTTGTTCTTCTTGTTCTTCTTCTTTTTACTCTTCCTCTTTCTCTTCTATTTCCACTTCTTCTTCTTCTACTTCTTCTTCTTCTTCTTCTCTTCTTCATCTTCATCTTTTTCTTCTTCTTCTTCCACTTCTTCTTGTTCTTCTTCTTCTTCTTGTTCCTCTTCCTCATCTTCTTCTTCTTCATCTTCTTCATCTTCTTCTTCTTCATCTTCTTTTTCTTCTACTACTTTTTCTTCTTCTTCTTCTTCTCATCTTCTTCTCATTCTTATTCTTATTCTTTTCTTCTTCTTCCTCTACTTCTTGCCCTTCTTCTTCATCATCTTCTTCTTTTACTTCTTCCTCTTCTTTTCTTTTTTGCCTTCTTCTTCTTCTTCTTCTACTACTACTACTTCTTCTTCTTCTCCTCGTACTTCTACTTGTTTTTCTTCTTCTTCTTCTTGATCTTCTTGTACTTCTTCCTCTTCGTCTTCTTCACCTTTTTCTTCATCTTGTTCTTCTTCTTATTCTTCTTCTTCCCCTTCTTCTGCTTCTTCTTTTTCTTCTTCTTCTTCCTCTTCTTTATCTCCTTCTTCTTCATCCTCTTTATCATTATAATCATCTTCTTCTTCTTTTCTCATCTTTTTTTCTTCGTCTTTTTCATCTTCACCTTCTTCTTCTCCATCTTCTTCTTCTTCTTCTTCTTCTTGTTCTTATTGTTCATCTTCTTCTTTTTTTTATTCTTTTTTTCCTCCTTCTTCTTCATCTACTTCTTCCTATTATTCT
>JAIUJO010001254.1:157500-160475 GCA_023846275.1 Vanilla planifolia
ACATCTTTTTGTCCTTCTTCTTCTTTTTCTTCTTCTTAACTTTTTCTTCTTCTTCTTCTTCTTCTTTTTCATCTTCTTCTTCTTTTTCTTTCTTCTGCTTCTCCTTCTGCTTCTTGTACTTCTTCTTCTTCTTCTTCAATTTCTTCTTCTTCTCTCTTCTTCATCTTGTTCTTCCTCTTCTTCTTCTCCTTCTTCTTCTTCTTCTTCTTTCTCTTCTTCATCTTGTTCTACTTCTTTTTTTCTACTTCTTCTTCTCCTTCTTCTCTTTCTTCTTCTTCTTCCCTTCTTCATCTTCCTTCTCCTCCTATTCTTCTACATCTTCTTCTTCTTCTTCTTCTTCACCTTCTTTCTTCGCTTCTTCTTCTTCTTCTCCATCTTCTTCTTTTTCTTCTTCCTCCTCTTATTGTTGCTCTTCTTCTTCCTCATCTTCTTCTTCTTCTTCCTCATATTCTTCTTTTTCTTTTATTTTCTTGTTCTTCTACTTCCTCTTCTTTTATTTTTCTCGCCATCCTTCTTCTTCTTCTTTTTCCTTTTCCTCTTCTTCTTATTCTTCTTCTTTCTATTCTTCTTCTTCTTCTTCTTCGTCTTCTTCTTCTTCTTCTTCTTCTTCTTTTTCTTCTTATTTGTCCTCTTCTTTTTCTTAATCTTTTTCTTATTAATCTTCTTCTTCTTCTTCATCCCTTTCCTTTGCTTTTTCTTCTTATTCTACTTCTGCTTCTTCTTCTTCTTCTTCTACTTCTGTTGCTTCATCTTATTCTTCTTCTTCCTCATTTTCTTCTTCTTCTTCATCATCTTCTACTTCTCCTTCCACTTCTTCTTCTTTTTCTTCTTCTTTTACTACTTCATTTTCTTTTTCTTCTTCTTCAACATCTTCTTCTTCTTCTTCTTCCTCTTCTTCTTCTTCTTGCCCTTCTAGTTCTTCTTCTCCTACTCTTCTTCTTGTGCTTCTTCATCTACCACGTCTTCTTCTTATTCATCACCATCAACATCATCAACTTCTTCGTCTTCTTCTTTCTCTCCTCTTCTTCTTCTTGTTCTTCATCTTCTCTTCTCGTCTTCTTCCTCTCCTTCTTCTTCTTCTTCTTCTTCTTCTTTTTCTTCTTCTTCTTCTTCCACTTCTTTTTTATCTTCTTCCTCCACTTCTTCTTCTTCTTCCTTTTCTTCTTTCTCTTCTTTTTCCTCTTCTTCTTCTTCTGCTCTTCTTCATCTTCTTCTTCCTCTTCTTCTTCTTCTTCTTCTTCTTCTTCTTCTTTTCTTTCTTCTTCGTCTTCTATATCTTCTTCTCCATCTTCTTCTCTTCTTCTTCTTAACTTTTTCTTCTTTTTCTTCTACTTCATCTTCTTCTTCTTCTTCTTCTTCTTCTATTCTCTTTCTTCTTCTTCTTCATCATCTTCTTCTTCTTCTTTGTCATCTTCTTCTTCTTCTTCTTCTTTTTCTTCTTCTTATGCTTCTTCTTCTTCTTCTTCTTCTTCTACTTCTTCTTCGACTTCTCCTTCTTCTTCATCTTTCGCTTCCTCTTCTTCTCCTTCCCCTACTTCTTCTTATTCTTCTTCTTCCCCTTCTTCTTCTTCTTCTAACTCTTCTTCTTCTTCTTCTTCTTCCTCTTCTTCATCTTCCTCCACTTCTCTTCTTCTTCTTCTCTTTCTTCCTCAACTTCTTCTTTTTCTTCTTCTTCTTCTTCTTCCTATTCTACTTCTTCTTCTTCTTCTTCTTCTTTATCTTTATGTTCTTCTTCTTCTTCTCCTTCTTCTTCATCTCCCTCTTCTTCTTCCTCCTCTTCTTCTTCTTCATCTTCTTCTTCTTCTTCTTCATCTTCTTCTTCTTCTTCTTCTACTACTCCTTCTTCTTCTTCATCTTCCTCTTCTTATTCCTCCTCTTCTTATTGTTCTTCTTCTTCATCATCATCTTCTTCTTCTTTTACTACTTCATCTCTTCTGCCTTCTTCTTCTTCTTCCTCTTCATCTTCTTCTGCTTCTTTTTCTTCTTCTTCTTCTTCTTCTTCTTCTTTTTCATGCATAATATAGGTGCATATAAGCACACACACACACACATGCATATACTTATACAAAAATATGCACACAGACAAGCACATACAGACACAAAAATACACACACACACACTTGCATGCATTTATACACACACACGCACACACACATGCATTCATGTACACACACACACATGCATAATAGTATACTCATACACTCATGCACACACTCACGCATACATGCTTGGACACATGAATGCATACAACCATGTGGGAGTAGACATGCTCGAATACCTGCACAAATGTATGTAAACAAGCACACAGCTACACATAGACACACATGTATGTGCACCCACTCACCTACACATACACACACTCACATACATTTGCATATGCATTATTGCACACTTGCATAGCATGCAGACATGCATGCACCCACATAAGAACAAACACAAGAACACACATGCACATATGCAAACTTGCACACACAAACAACAATGCATGCACATAAAAGCACACATGCACAAGGGCGCTCACACGATCAGACACATGCATGATAGGCAAACACACGTAGACACACATGCACATGCATAGAAAAACATAAGCACACATGTCAACTCGTAGAAATGCATGCACACAAGTAGACACACATATAGAAAGACAAGCACATGCATGGACACACACATGCATGTTCACGACCTCATGCACACACACACACACAAAGACACACACATGTACGCTCACATAAATGCATCAACAAATCAGCACATACAAATATGCACGTACAAGCACACACATATGTACACTAAAATTCTTGTACACAAACCCACACACACAAATATGTGCACACAAACACATAAATGCACACACACACAAGAAAACATATTAGCATGCATACCCACACACACAAACACAACAACACACATACACGTATGCACCAGCATACTTGCACATGTAGACCCACATGTATACACACATGCAAGTGCACACA
>JAIUJO010001106.1:40000-45000 GCA_023846275.1 Vanilla planifolia
GCTTCTTCTTGTTCTTCTTCTTCTACTTCTGCTTCTTCTTCTTTTTCTTCTTCTTTTTCTTCTTCTTCTTATTCTTTTTCTTCTTCTTCTACTTCTACTCTTTTTCTTCTTCTTCTTCTTCTTCCTCTTCTTTTACTTCTTTTTCTTCATCTTTTTCCACAACTAATTTTTTTTCTTCTTGTTATTTTTCTTCTTCTTTTTTTCTTTTACTTCTTCTTTTTCTTCTTCTTCTTCTTCTTCTTCTTCTTCTTCTTCTATTTCTTCTGTTACATCTTCTTCTAGAACTACTACAACTTCTTTTACTTCTTCCTCTTCTTGTACTTCTTCCACTTCATCTCCTTATTTTTCCTCTTCTTCGTTTGCTTGTTCTTCTACTTCTTCTTCTTCTTCTTCTTCCTCTTGTTCTTCTATTACTTTTTCTTCTTCTAATAATTCTTCTTCTTCCTCTTCTTCTTCATCATTTTCTTCTACTTCTTTTTCTTCTTCTTTTTCTACTACTTCTTCTCCTTCTCCTTCTTCTTCTTGTTCTACTACTACTTCTTCTTCTTCTTCTTCTTCATCTTCTACCACTACTTCTTCCTATTCTTCTTCTTCTTTTTCTACTTCTTCATCTTCTTCTCCTTTAATTCTACTTCTTCTTCTTTTACTCATCTTCTTATTCTTGTTCTTCTACTTCTTCTTCTTCTTCTTCTTTTTCTTCTTCTTTTTCTTCTTCTTCTTCTTCTTCAACTTCTTCATCTTCTTCTTCTTCTTCTTCTCCTTCTTTTTCATCGTCTTCTTATTCTCCTACTTCTTCTTGTCTTCTTCTTCTTCTTCTTTTTCTTCTTCTTGTCCTTCAACTACTAATATTATTACTACAATTTCTTATTCTTCTTCATCCTTTAATTCCTCTACTTCTTTTAATTCTTATTCTTCTCCTTCTTCTTGTTCTTCTTCTTCTCCATCTTCTTCTTCTTCTTCTCCTCCTCCTTCTCCTTCTACTTCTTCTCCTTCTCCTTCTTCTACTTTTTCTTCTCCTTCTTCTCCTTCTTTTCCTTCTTCTACTTCTTCTTCTCCTTCTTCACCTTCTTCTTCTCCTTCTTCTTCTTCTTCTTCTTCTTCTTCTTCTTCTTCTTCTTCTTCTTCTTCTTCTTCTTCTATTTCTTCATTTTCTTCTTCTTCATCTTCTTCTTCTTCTACTACTTCTTCTACTTCTTCTTCTTCTTCTTCTACTTCTTCTTTTTATATTCTTCTGCTTTTTCTACTTCTTCTCTTCCTCTTCATCTTCTTCTTCCTTTACTACTACTACTTCTTCTTCTTCTAGCTCTTTTTTTTCTTCCACTTCTTCTTCTTCTTCTTCTTCTTCTTCTTCTCCTTCATCTTCTTCTTCTTCTTCTTCTTCCTTTCTTCTTCTTCTTCTTCATCTTCTTATTTTACTTCTTCTTCTACTTCTTTTCCTCTATCTTCTTTTTCTTCTTCTTCTTCATCTTCTACCTCTTCTTCTTCGTCTACCTCTTCTTCTTCTTCTTCTTCTTCTTCTTCTAGTTCTTCTTCTACATCTTCTTCTACTACTACTATAACTTCCATTACTTCTTCTTCCTCTTCTTGTCCCTCTTCCACTTCATCTCCATATTTTTCCTCTTCTTCCTCTGCTTCTTCTTCTTCTTCTTCTTCTTCTTCTACTTCTTTGCCTTCTTCTTCTTCCTTTTCTTCTTCTATTACTCTTCTTCTTCTTCTTCTAATTCTTTTTCTCCTTCTTCTTCTTCTAATTCTTTTTCTCCTTCTTCTTCCACCTCTTCTCTTATTTCTTCTTCTTCTGCATCATCAGCTACTTCTACTTCTCCTTCTTCTTCTTCTATTACTACTTCTTCTCCTTCGTCTTCTTCTTCTTCTACTACAACTACTACTTCTTCTTCTTCTTCTTTTTCTTCTTCTTCTTCTACCACTACTTCTTCTTCTTCTTCTTCTTTTTCTATTCTACGTCTTCTTCTTCTTTTCTTCATCTTCTTATTCTTATTATTCTTCTTCTTCTTCATCTTCTTTTTCTCCTTCTTCTTCTTCTTTTTCTTCTTCTTCTTAAACTTCATCTTCTTCTTCTTCTATTTCTCCCTCTTCTTCTTCTTTTTCATCGTCTTCTTCTTCTTCTACTTCTTCTTGTCTTCTTCTTCTTCTTCTTTTTCTTCTTCTTCTTTTTCAACTACTACTATTGTTACTAATATTTCTTATTCTTCTGCATCTTTTTATTCTCTTAGTTCTTCTACTTCTTATTCTTCTCCTTCTTCTTCTTCTTCTTCTTCTTCTTCTCTTCCTCCTTTTTCTTCTTCTTGTCCTTGTTCAACTTTTCCTTCTTCTTCTTCTTCCTCTTGTTCTTTTATTACTTTTTCTTCTTCTTTTATTTCTTCTTCTTCGTCTTCTTCTTCTTCTTCCTCTTCTCCTGCTTCTTCCTCTTCTTCTTCATCATCTTCTTCTACTTCTTTTTCTTCTTCTTCTTCTGCTACTTCTTTTCCTTCTTCTTCTTCTTCTTCTACATCTTCTACCACTGCTTCTTGCTCTTCTTCTTCTTCTTTTTTGACTTTGTCATCTTCTTCTCCTTCAATTCTACTTCTTCTTCTTTTATTCATCTTCTTCTTCTTCTTCTTCTTCTTCTTTTTCTCCTACTTTTACTTCTTCTTCTTCTACTTCTTTTTCTCTATCTTCTTCTTCTTCTTCTTCTTCTTCATCTTCTTATTTTACTTCTTCTTCTACTTCTTTTTCTCTATCTTCTTCTTCTTCTTCTTCTTCTTCTTCTTCTTGTTCTACTTCTTCTTCTTCGTCTACCTCTTCTTCTTCTTCTTCTTCTTCTTCTAGTTCTTCTTCTACATCTTCTTCTACTACTACTATAACTTCCATTACTTCTTCTTCCTCTTCTTGTCCCTCTTCCACTTCATCTCCATATTTTTCCTCTTCTTCCTCCGCTTCTTCTTCTTCTTCTTCTTCTTCTACTTCTTTGCCATCTTCTCTTCCTTTTTTTCTTCTATTACTTTTCTTCTTCTTCTTCTAATTCTTTTTCTATTTCTTCTTCCAACTCTTCTCTTGTTTCTTCTTCTTCTACATCATCAACTACTTCTACTTCTCCTTCTTCTTCTTCTACTACTACTTCTTCCACTTCTTCTTCTTCTTCTTCTGCTACAACTACTACTTCTTCTTCTTCTTCCTCTTCTTCATCTTCTACCACTACTTCTTCTTCTTCTTCTTCTTTTTCTATTCTACGTCTTCTTCTTTTCTTCATCTTCTTATTCTTCTTCTTCTTCTTCATCTTCTTTTTCTTCTTCTTCTTCTTCTTTTTCTTCTTCTTCTTCTTAAACTTCATTTTCTTCTTCTTCTATTTCTCCTTCTTCTTCTTCTTTTTTATCGTCTTCTTCTTCTTGTACTTCTTCTTGTCTTCTTCTTCTTCTTCTTTTTCTTCTTCTTGTTTTTCAACTACTACTATTGTTACTAACATTTCTTATTCTTCTTCATCCTTTTATTCTCTTAGTTCTTCTACTTCTTATTCTTCTCCTTCTTCTTCTTCTTCCTCTTCTTCTCTTCCTCCTTCTTCTTCTTCTTCTCCTCCTTCTTCTCCTTCTTCTTCTTCTTGTTCTCCTTCCTCTTCTTCTCCTTGTTCTTCTTCTCCTTCTTCTTCTTCTTCTCTCTCCTTCTTCTCCTTCTTCTTCTTCACGTTCCTCTTCTCCTTCTTCTCTTTCTTCTTCTCTTTCTTCTCCTTCTTCTTCTCCTTCTTCTCCTTCTTCTCATACTTCTTCTGCTTCTTCTCCTCCTCCTCCTCCTTCTTCTTCTACTTCTTAATCTTCTTCTACTTCTTCTTCCTCTTCTTTTTCTTCTTCTTCTTCTTCTACTTCTACTTCTGCTTTTTCTTCTTCTTCTTCTTCTTCTACTTCTTCTTCTTCTTCTTCTTCTTCATCTTTTTCATCTTCTTCCTACTTCTTCTTCTTCTTCTTCTTCTTCTTCTTATTCTTCTTCTTCTTCATCATCTTCTTTTGCTTCTTCTTCTACTTATTCTTCTACTTCTTTTTTTTCTTCTTCTTTTTCTTTATCTGCTTCTTCTTCTTCTTCTTTTTCTCCTCCTCCTCCTCCTCCTCCTCCTCCTCTTTCGTCTACTGCCACTACTTCTACTTCTTGTTCTACATCTTCTTCTTCTTCTACTTCTTTTTCTTCTTCTTCTTCTTCATCTGCTTCATCTCCTTCTTCTTCTTCTACTTCTTCTTTCTCTACTTCTTCCTCTTCTTCTTCTTATTATTATTCTTTTTCTTTTTCTTCTTCTTCTACTTCTTCCAGTTCTTCTTCTTCTACTTCTTCTTTATATTCTTTTTTCTCCTCTTCTTCATCTTTTTCATCATCTTCTTCTTCTTTTTCTACAACTACTTTTTCTTCTTCGTTTTCTTCTAATTCTTCTACTTATTATTATTATTATTCTTATTCTTTTTCTTCTACTTCTTCTTCATCATCATTATCTTCTTCTTCTTATTCTTCTTTTTCTTCTTCTTCTTCTTCTACTTCTTCGACCTCCTCTTTTTCTTCTTCTTTTTCTTTTCTTCTTCTCCTCCTCATCCTACTTACTCTTCTTCTTCTTCTTCTTCTCCTCTACTCCTTTTACTACTATTATTACAACTTCTACTTCTCCTTTTTCTTCTTCATCTTCTTCTTCTTCTTCTACTTTTTCCTCTTCTCCTACTTCTTGTACTTCTTCTTGTTTTTCTTCTTCTATTTCTACTTCTTTTTCTTCTTCCTCTTCTTCCTCTTCCTCTTCTTATTATTCTTCTTCTTCTTCTACTTCTTCTATTTTTCTTCTTCGTCTTCTTCTTCCTCTTCTTCTACTTCTTGTTCTTCGTCTTCTTCTTCTACTAATTTTGTTTCTTCTTCTTCTTCTTCTTCTTATTCTTCTTATTCATTTTCTACTTCTTCTTCTTCTTCTTCTTATAGTTCTTCTACAACTTCTTCTACTACTACTACAACTTCTTTTACTTCTTCTACCTCTTCTTGTACTG
>JAIUJO010001106.1:60000-65000 GCA_023846275.1 Vanilla planifolia
ATAACGAAGAAGTAGTAAAGAGGAAGAAATAGAAGTCAATGAAGAAGAAAACAAAGAAGTGGAAAAAGAAGAAGACGACGAAGAAGAAGAAGGATTAGAAGATCATGACAAAAAAGAAGAGGAGGAAGAAGAAGAAGAAGAAGAAGAATGAGAATAAAAAGAAGAAAAAGAAGAAGAAGAATATGTAAAAGATGAAGAAGATGAGAAGAAGAAGAAGAAGAAAAAGAAGAAGAAGAAGTAAAGGCAGATGAAGAAAAAGAAGATGAAGAAAAAGAAGAAATAGTAGTTGAAAATGAAGAATAATAAGAAGAAGACGAAGAAGAAGAAGACTAAGATTAAGAAGAAGAAGGAGAAGAAGAAGAAGAAGAAGAAGAAGAGAAGAAAGACAAAAGAAGAAGAATATGACAAAGAAGGGTAAGAAAAAGAAGACGAAGAAGATAAAGATAAAGAAAAAGAAGAAGAAGAAGAAGAGGAAAAATAATAAGAAGAAGAAATTGCAGAAGAAGAAGAAGAAGAAGATGGAGAAGTAGAAGAAGAACATGAAGAAGAAGAAGACGAAGGAGAAGGGGAAGATGAAGAAGAAGGAGAAGAAGAAGACGAAGAAGAAGAAGAAGATGATGAAGAAGAAGAAGATGAAGAAAAAGGAGAGGAAGACAAAAAAGAAGAAGAAGAAAAACATGAAGACAAAGAAGAAGATGAAGAAGAAGAAGAAGAGGAAGAAGGAGAAGAATTAGAAGAAGACGAAGAAGAAGCGGAAGAAGAAGTAGAAGAAGAAGAAGAAGAAGAAAAATATTAGAAGAAGAAGAAGAAGAAGAAGAAGAAGACGAAGAAGAAGAAAAAGAAGAAAAAGAAGAAGAAGACGAAGAAGAGAAGAAGACGTACAAGAAGAAGATAAAGAAGAACAAGAAGAAGATAATGAAGAAGAAGAAGTAAAAGAAGAAGAAGTAGAATTCAAAGAAGAGGAAAACAAAGAAGTGGAAAAAGAAGAAGACGACCAAAAAGAAGAAGAATTAGAAGATCATGCTGAAGAAAAAGATGAAGAAGAAGAAGAAGAAGGAGAAGAAGGAGAAGAAGAAGAAGAAGAAGAAGAAGAATAAGTAAAAGATGAAGAAGATGAGAAGAAGAAGAAGAGGAAGAAGTAGGAGATGAAGAAAAAGAAGATAAAGAAGAAGAAGTAGTAGTTGGCGATGAAGAATAACAAGAAGAAGAAGACGAAAAAGAAGAAGAAGAAGAAGTAGAAGAAGAAGACTAAAATGAAGACGAAGAAGGAGAAGAAGAAGAAGAAGAAGAAGAAGAAGAAGAAGAAGAGAAGAAGACAAAAGAAGTGGAAGATGAGAAAGAAGAAGAAGAAAAAGAAGGCAAAAAAGAAAAAGATGAAGATAATAAAGATAAAGAAAAAGAAGAAGAAGAGGAAGATGAAAAAGATGAAGAAGAAGAAGAAGAAAAACAATAAGAAGAAGAAAGAAATAAAAGAAGAAGTAGGAGAAGATGGAGAAGTAGAAGAAGACGATGAAGAAGAAGAAGAAGGAGAAGGAGAAGATGAAGAAGAAGGAGAAGGAGAAGAAGAAGAAGAAGAAGAGGAAGAAGAAAAAAAAGGAGAGGGAGACAAAGAAGAAGAAGAAGAAGAAGAAGAAGAAGAAGAAGAAGATGAAGACAAAGAAGAAGAAGAAGAAGAAGGAGAAGAATTAGAAGAAGACGAAGAAGAAGTGGAACAAGTAGAAGTAGAAGAAGAAGAAGAAGAAGAAGAAGAAGAAGATTAGGCGAAGAAGAAGAAGAATATGAAGACGAAGAAGAAGAAGAAGACGAAGAAGAAGAAGAAGAAGTAGAAGAAGAAGAAGAAGATAAAGAAGAGGAGGAAGTAGATGAAGAAGAAGTAGAAGATATTGAAGAAGAAGAAGTAAAAGAGAAAATAAGAGGATCAAGATGAAGAAGATAAGGAAGGGGAAGAAGAAGAAGAAGAAGAAGATGAAGGAGAATATGAAGAAGAAAAAGAAAAAGAAGAAGAAAAAGATGAGGAGAAGAAGAAGAAGGACAAATAGAATAAGAACAAGAAGAAGAAGAAGAAGTAGAAGGAGATGAAGGAAAAGAAGAAGAAGACAAGAAGTAGAATAGGAAGAAAAAGCAGAAGATGAATAAGAAGAAGAAGACGAAGAGGAGTTAGAAGATGATAAAGTAAAAGTAGACGAAGAAGAAGATGAAGGACAAGATGAAGAACAAAAAGACGAGGAAGAAGAAGAAGAAGAAGAAGAAGAAGAAGAAGAAGAAGAAGGTGAAGAAGTAGACGACGAAGAAGAAAATGAAGTAGAAGAAGGAGAAGTAGAAGAAGAAGATGAGGAAGAAAAAGAAGGAGACAAAGAAGATGATGATGAAGAAGGAGAGGAAGAAGAAGGAGAAGAAGAAGAAGATGATGATGATGATGAAGAAAAAGGAGAGGATGGAGAAGAAGGACAAGTAGGAGAAGAAGAGGAAGAAGAAGAAAAAGAAAAAGAAGTAGAAAAAGAAGAAGAGGAACACGACGAAGAAGAAGAAGAAGTAGATGAAGACAAAGAAGAAGAAGAATAAGAAGAAGTGGAAGAAGAAGGGGTATTATAGGAAGGCGAGGAAGAAGTAGAGGAAGAAGAAGAAGAAGAAGAGGAATAAGAAGATTAGAAGAAGAACAAGATGATGGTGAAGACGAAGAAGAAGAAGAAGATTAAGAAGAAGATAAAGAAGAGTAGGAAGAAGAAGAAGAAGAAGATAAAGAAGAGTATGAAGAAGAAGAAGAAGAAGAAAAGGAAGAAGAAGAAAAAAAAGAAGAAGAAAGTGAAGAAGTCGAAAAGGAAGAAGACAAAGAAGGAGAAGAAGAAGAAGAAGAAGGACAAGTAGCCGAAGAAGAAGAAGAAGAAGAAGGCAAAGAAAAAGAGAAGAAGAAAAGGAAGAGGAAGAAGAAGAAGAAGAGAAGAAGAAGAAGAAGAAGAAGTAGACAACAAAGAAGAAGTAGACGAAAAAGAAGAAGAAGTCGAAGAAGAAGAACATGAAGAAGAGGAAGACGAAGAAGAGGAGGACGAAGAAGTCGAAGAAAAAGTAGAAGATGAAAACAAAGAAGAAGAAGAAGAAGGGAAAGAAAAAGAAAAATATGAAGAACAAGAAGAAGAGGAAGATGAAGAAGAAGTAGAAGAAGAAAAAAAAGAAAACAAAGATTAAGAAGAAGAAGAAGAGGAAGAAGAAGAACAAAAAGAAGAAGAAGAAGAAGAAGAACAACAACAACGAAAATACGAAGGAGAAGAATAAGAAAAAGTAGGAGAACAAAATGAAAAAGTGGGAAAAGATGAAGAAGAAGAAGAAGAAGATGATGATGATGATGATGATGAAGAGCAAGATGAAGAAGAGTAAGAAAAAGAAAAAGTAAAAGTTGAGGAAGAAGAAGAAGAAGGAAAAGAAGAAGAAGAAGAAGAAGAAGATGAAGAAGAAGATGAGGTAATAGAAGAAGAAGAAGAAGAAGAAGAAAAATTAAGAAGAAGATGAGGTAGAAGTAGAAAGAGAAGAAGAAGAAGATGGAGAAGAAGGATAAGAATAAGAAGATGAAGGACAAGAAGAAGAAAAAGAAGAAGAGGAAGATGAAGAAGAAGAAGAGGAAGAAGAAGAATTAGAAAGGCAAGAAGAAGAAAAGAAAGGAAGAAGAAGAACAACAACAACAAAAAGACGAAGAAGTAGAACTAGAAGAAGAAGAAGAAGAAGAAGAAGAAGATGAAGAAGAAAAGGAAGAAGAAGAAAAAGTATAAGAATAAAAAGGATTAGGAGTAAAAGAAGAAGTACAAAAAGAAATATAAGATTAAGAAAAAGAAGAGGAGGAGGAAAAAGAAGAAGAAGAAGTAGAAGAAGAAGAAGATGAAGAAGAAGAAGAAGATGATGAAGAAGAAGAAGAAGAAGAAGAAGATGAAGAAGATTTTGAAGATGATAAAGTAAAAGTAAAAGAAGAGGAAGAGGAAGAAGAAGAAGAAGATAAAGAAAAAGAAGAAGATGATGAAGAAGAAGAAGACGAGGAAGAAGAAGAAGAAGAAGGCGAAGAAGAAGACGACGAAGAAGTTGAAGTAGAACAAGAAGAAGAAGTTAAAAGAGAACAAGAAGAAGAAGAAGAAGAAGAATAAGAAGAGGAAGAAGAAGATGATGATGAATACTTAGAATAAGAAGAAGAAGAAGAAGAGAAAGAAGAAGAAGATGAAGAAGAAGAAGAAGATGAACAAGAAGAAGACAACAAAGAAGAAGAAGAAGATAATGAAGAAGAAGAAGTAAAAGAGAAAGAAGTAGAAGTCGAAGAAGAAGAAAACGAAGAAGTTAAAAAAGAAGAAGACGGCGAAGAAGAAGAAGAATAAGAAGATCAAGGCAAAGAAGAAGAGGAAGAGGAAGAAGAAGAAGAAGAGGAAGAAGGAGAATAAGAATAAGAAGAAGAATAAGAATAAGAAGAAGAATAAGTAAAAGAATAAGATGATGAGAAGAAGAAGAAGAAGAACAAGAAGTAGAAGGAGATGAAGAAAAAGAAGAAGTAGTTGACCATGAAGTATAAGAAGAAAAAGAAGAAGAAGAAGAAGAAGATGATGAAGAAGAAGAAGTAGACTAAAATGAAGAAGAAGAAGGGGAAGAAGAAGAAGAAGAAGTGGAAAAAAAAAGAAGAAAAAGAAGAAGAGAAGAAGGCAAAAGAAGAAGAAGATGACAAAGAAGAGGAAGAAAAAGAAGAAGAAGAAGAAGAAGATGAAGAGGATAAAGATAAAGAAAAAGAAGAAAAAGAGGAAGTTGAAAAAGATGAAGAAGAAGAAGAATGAAAATAATAAGAAGAAATTGACGAAGAAGAAGAAGAAGATGAAGAAGTACAAGAAGAAGAAGAAGAAGAGGAAGAAGAAGAACAAAAAGAAGAAGTACAACAACAATGACAACACAAACAAGAAGAAGAAGAAGAAGAAGAAGAAGAAGGAGAAGAATAAGAAAAAGTAGAAGAACAAAAAGAAGAAGTTGGAAAAGAAGAA
>JAIUJO010001106.1:70000-80000 GCA_023846275.1 Vanilla planifolia
AAGATGTAGAAGAAGGAGAAGTAGAACTAGAAGAACAAGAAGAAGTTGAAGAAGAAGAAAAAGAAGACGGAGAAGAAGACGGAGGAGAAGAAGATAAAGAAGAAGTGGAGGAAGAAGAAGAAGAAGAAGAAGAAGAATAAGAGGAAAAAGAGAAAGAAAATGTTGAAGAATGAAAAGAAGAGGAAGAAGAAGGCAAAGAAGAAGAAGAAGAAAATGAAGGTGTTGAAGATGTTGACAAAGAAGAAGAGGAAGAAGAAGAAGAAGAAGAAGAGAAGAATAAGAAGAAGAAGTTGGCACAGAAGAAGAAGAAGTACACGAAAAAGAAGAAGAAGAAGAAGACGAAAAAGGAAGACGGAGAAGAAGAGGATGAAGTTGTCAAAGAAAAAGTTGAAGACGAAGATGAAGAAGAAGAAGAAGAAGGAGAAGAAAAAGAAAAGGATGAAGAACAAGAAGAAGAGGAAGAAGAAGAAGATGTAGAAGAAGGAGAAGAAGAAGAAGAAGAAAATGAAGAAGAAGAAGAAGAAGAAAACAAAGAAGAAGAAGAAGAAGATGAAGAACAAAAAGAAGAAGAAGAAGAACAAAAACGACAAGACGAAGACGAAGAAGAAGAAGAAGAAGAAGAAGAAGAAGAAGAAGAAAAAGTAGAAGAATAAAAAGAAGTAGAAAAACAAGAAGAAGAAGGAGAAGAAGAAGAAGAAGAAGAATAAGAAGAGGAAGATGAAGAAGAAGATGAAGAAGAAGAAGTAGAACATAATGATGATGAAGAAGAGGAGGAAGAAAAAGAAGAGTTAGAAGATGAAGAAGAAGAAGACGAGGTAGAAGAGGAAGAAGAAGAAGAAGAAGAATACGAAGAAGGAGATGACGAAGATGAAGAGGAAGCATAATAAGAGGAATACCGAGAAGAAGAAAATGAAGAAGTAGACGAAGAAGAATTAGTGTAAGAAGAAGCTGTCGAAAAAAAAGAAGAAGAAACAATTAAGAAGAAGAAGAAGAAGAATCAGAACAAGAAGAAGTAGTAGTAGTAGAAGAAGGCAACAAAGGAGAAGGAGAAGAAGAAAATGACAAAGATGAAGAACAAGATGAACCTAAAGAAGGAGAAGAAGAAGAAGAAGAAGAAATAGAAGAAGAGGAAGAAGAAGAAGAAGAAGAAATAGAAGAAGAGGAAGAAGAAGAAGAAGAAGAAAAATTAGAAGAAGAAAAAGACGAAGAAGAAGAAAAAGACGAAGAAGAAGAAAAAGATGAAGAAGAAGTCAAAGAAGAAAAAGAAGAAGATGAAGAAGAAGAAAAAAGAAAACAGAGAAGAAGACGAAGAAGAAGAAGAAGAAGAAGAAGATGAAGATGAAAAAGAGGAAGAAGAGGAAGAAGAACAAGAAGAAGAAGAAAAAGAAGAGAAGATTAAGAGGAGGAAGAAGAAGAAGAAGTTGATGATGTTGACTAAGAAGAAGAAGAAGAAGAAGAGGAAGAAGATAAAGAAGAAGAAGAAGTTGATGAAGGTGAAGAAGAAGAAGAAAAAGAAGAAGATGAAGTAGAGGAGTAGGAAGCAGAAGCAGAATAAGAAGAAGAAAAAGAAAAAGAAGAACAATAAGAAGAAGAAGAAGAAGAAGAAAGGGAAGAGAAATAAAAA
The DNA here is from genome assembly GCA_023846275.1 of Vanilla planifolia. Classification (NCBI taxonomy): domain Eukaryota; kingdom Viridiplantae; phylum Streptophyta; class Magnoliopsida; order Asparagales; family Orchidaceae; genus Vanilla; species Vanilla planifolia. Next base: position 71,625 of record JAIUJO010001106.1, read on the forward strand.
GGAGAAGAAGAGGAAGAAGAAGATGATGAAGAAGAAGAAGAAAAAAAATATGAAGAATGAAAATAAAAGTAAGCAAGAGATGAAGAAGAAGAAGAAGAAGAAGAAGGAGAAGGAGAAGAACAAGAAGATGAAGAAGAAGAATTGGAAGAGAAAGGGGATGAAGAAGAAGAAGAAGTGAAAGATGAAGAAGAAGTAAAATAAGAATTAGAAGAAGAAGAAGAAGCAATAAAACAAGGAGAATAAAAAGAAGAAGATGAAGAAGAAAAATAAGAAGAAGAAGGAGAAGACAAAGAAGAAGATTACTAAGAAAAAGAAGAAGAAGATGAAAAAGAAGAAGAAGAATGGAGAGAAAAAGAAGAAGAAGAAGTCAAAGAAAATGAAGAAGTAGAAGAAGAAGAAGAAGAAGAAGAAGAAGAAAAAGGTGGAGAAGTAGTAGAAGAAGAACAAGAAGAAAATGACCAAGAAAAAGAAGAAAAAGAAGTAGCAGAAGAAGAAGAAGAAGAAGAAGGAAAAGAAGAAGAAGAAAAAGAAGAAGAGGAAGAAGAAGAAGAAGGAATAAAAGGAGAAGAAGAAGGAGAAGAACAGGAGATGGAAGAAGAAAAAGAAGAAGAAGAAGAATAACAAGAAGAAGAAGAAGAGGAATAAGAAAAAAATGAAGAAGAAGAAGAACCAGAAGAAAAAGAAGAAAAGAAGAAAAAGAAGAAAGAGAAGAAGAAGAAGAAGAAGAAAAAGACGAAGAAGAAGGAGGAGAAAAACAAGAAGAAGAGGACAAAGAAGATGAAGAAGAAGAAGAAGAAGAAGACAAAAAGGAAGAACAAAAAGAAGAAGTTGAAGAAGACGAAGGAATAAAACGAGAAGAAGTAGGAGAAGTGCAAGAGGAAGAAGAAAAAGAAAAAGAAAAAAATGAACAAGGAAAAGAAGTAGGAGAAGAAGAAGAATAAGAATAAGAATAAGAAGAAGAAGAAGAAGACGAAGGCAAAAAAGAAACGAAGAAGACGAAGAGGAAGAAGAAGGAGAAGAAGTAGAAGTAGTAGTAGAAGAGGAAGAAGAAGAAAAAGAAGTAGAGGAAGGACAAGAAGAAGAAGAAGAAGAAAAGGTGGAAGAGGAAAAAGAAGAAGAAAAGGAAGTATAAAAGAAGTAGACGAAGAACAATAAGACGAAGAAGATGAAGAAGAAGAAGAAGAAGAAGAAGAAGAAGAAGAATAAGAAGATGAAGAAGAAGAAGGAGAAGAAGAAGAAGAAGAAGAAGAAGAAGAAGACGAAGATGACGCAGAATAAGAAGAAAAATCAGAAGAAGAAGAAGAAGAAGAAGAAGAAGGAGAAGAAGAAGAAAAAGAAGAAGAAGAAGAAGAAGAAACAAAGAACAAGAGGAAGATGATGAACAAGAAGAAGTTTTGGAAAAGAAAGAAGAACAAGACGAAGAAGAAGAAGAATATCACAACGATGAAGAAGTAGAAGAAGAAGAAGAAGAAGAAAAAGAAGATGAAGAAGAAGATGAAGAAGTAGAAGAAGAAGAAGAAGAAGAAAAAGAAGAAGAGAAGACAAAGATGAAGAAGAAGAAGAAGTATAATACGAAGAAGTAGAAGACAAGGAATAACAATAATAATATAATAATAATAATAATGTTAATATGAAGAAAAAGAAGGTGGAAAAGGAGAAGAAGAAGAAGAAGAAGAAGAAGAAGAAGAAGAAGAAGAAGAAAAAGAAGAAGATAAAGAAGAAAAAGAAGACGATGAAGATGTTGATGGTGAAGAATAAGAATAATAATAAGAAGAAGAAGAAGAAGAACAAGAAGAAGAAGAAGAAGATGAATTGGAGGGGGAGGAAGAAGATGAATAATAAAACGAAGAAGAAGAAAAATATGAAGAATGAAAATAAAAAGAAGCAAGAGAAGAAGAAGAAGAAGAAGAAGAAGAAGAAGGAGAAGAAGAATAAGAAGAAGTAGAAGAAGAAGAAGAAGAGAAAGAAGAAGGAGAAGAAGAAGAAGAAGTGTAAGATGAAGAAGTAGAATGAGAAGAAGAAAAAGAAGAAGAAGAAGAAGAAGAAGTAGGAATTAAAGAAGGAGAAGCAGACGAAGAAGAAGAAGAAGAAGATGAAGAAGAGGATTACTAAGAAAAAGAAGATAAAGATGAAGAATAGGAAGAAAGAAGAAGAAGAAGTAAAAAAAAAAGAAGTAGAAGAAGACGATGAAGAAGATGAAGAAGAAAATGATGAAGAAGAAATAGAAGAAGAACAAGAAGAAGATGACAGAAGAAGATGAAAAATAAGTAGTAGTAGGAAAGAAGTAGAAAAGCAAAAGAAGAAGAAGAAAATGCAGAAAAGGAAGAAGAAAAAGGTGGAATAAATGGAGAAGGACAAGGAGAAGAACAGGAGGAAAAAGAAGAAGAAGAAGACCAAAAAGAACAAGAAGAAGAAGAAGAAGAAGAAAAAGAAGAAAAAAAAAGAAGAAAAAGTTGAAGAAGGGCAAGAAGGAGAAGAAGAAGAAGAAAGAGAAGAAATAGAAGAAGAAGAAGTAGAAGAAGAAGAAGATGAAGAAGAAGAAGATGAAGAAGAAAAAGAAGAAGTCATAGAGGAAGAAGAAGTAGAAGTAGAAGAAGAAGAAGAAGAAGAAGAAGGAGAGGAAGGAGAAGAAAGAGAACCAGTGGAAAAAGAGGAAGAATAAGAAGAACTAGAAGAAAATGAGGTATAAGAAAAAGAAGACGAAGAAGAAGAAGAATAAGAAGAAGAAGACGTAGAAGAAGAAGATGAAGAAGAAGAAGACGAAGAAGAAGAAAAAGTTAAAGAAGAAGAAAAATAAGAAGAACAAGAAGAGGAAGAAGAAGAAGAAGAAGAAGAAGAAGTAGAAGACGAACACGATGTAGAAGAAGATGAAAAAGAAGAAGAGGAAGAAGAAGAAGTAGAAAAAGAAGAAGTGGAGGCAGAAGAACAAGAAGAAGACAAAGAAGAGGAAGAAGAAGAAGTTGAAGAAAAAGAAGATGATGAAGAAGAAGAATAAGAAGAAGAAGAAGAAAACGACGATGACGACAACGAAGAAGAAGTAGACGAAGACGAGCAAGAAAACAAGAAGATAAAGAGGAAGAAGAAGAAGATGAAGAAGAAAAAGTAATAGAAGTGGAAGAAGAAGAGGAAGTGGTAATAGAAGAAGAAGAAGAAGAAGAAGAAGAAATAGAAGAAGAAGAAAACGAAGCAAAAGATGTAGAAGAAGATGAAAAGGAAGAAGAAGAAGAAGATGAAGAAAGAGAAGAAGAAGACGAAGAAGTCGAAGAAGAAGAAGATGATGGAAAGGTGGGAAAAAATGAACAAGAAGAAGACGAACAAGAAGAAGATTAAGAAGAAGATAAAGAAGAGGAAGAAGGAAAAAATCAAGAAGAAGAAGAAGAAAAAGAAGAAGAAGAAGGCGAAGTAAAAGAAGAAGAAGAAGAAGAAGAAAAAAGAATTTGACAAAGAATAAAAATAAGAATAAAAGGTAGAAGAAGAAGAAGATGATGATGAAGAAGAAGAAGAAGTAGAAAATGAAGGAGAAGGCAAAGAAGAAGAATAGGAAGAAGAAGAAGAAGAAAAAGAAAAAGAAGAGGAAGAAGAAGAAGAAGATGATGATGATGATGGTGAAGTAGAAGAAGAAGAAGAAGAAGAAGAAGAAGAAGAAGAAGTGGAAGAAGAAGAAGTAGAAAAGAAGAAGAAGTGGTAGTGGAAGAAGAAGAAGAAGAATAAAAAGGAGATGAGGAAGAAGAAGAAGAAGAAGAAGAAGACAAAGAAGAGTTAGAAGGAGAAGAAGAAGAAGAAGAAGAGGAGAAGAAGAAGAAGGAGGAGAAGAAGAAATAGAATAAGAACAACAAGAAAAAGAAGACGAAGAAGATGACGAAGATGATGAAGACGAGGAACAGGAAGAAGAAGTAGAAGTTGAAGAAGAAAAAGAAGGCGAAGAATACCACGACAAAGTAAAAGAAGAAGAAGAGGAAGAAAAATATCAACACAAAGAAGAAGAAGAAGAAGAAGAAGAAGAGTAAGAGGAAGGGAAATAAGAAGAAGAAGATGATGTTTAAGAAGAATAAGAATAAGGAGAAAAAATAAGTAGAAGAAGAAGAATATGACAAGAAGAAGAAGAAAAAAGAAGAAGAAGAAGAAGAAGAAGAAGAAGAAGAGGAATAAAAAGAAGATAAAGACAAAGAAGAAGAATAAGAAGAATAATAAGAAGAAGAAGGAGAAGAAGAAAGTGGGGAAGAAGAAAAGATGAAGAAGAAGAAGTAGAAGAAGAAAAAGAATAAGAATAAGAGCAAGAAGAAGAAGAAGACTTTGATGAAGAAGAAGAAAAAGAGAAAGATGAAGAAGAAGGTGAAGATAAAGAAGAAGAAGAAGTAAAAGAAGAAGAAGAAGAAAGAGAAGAAGAAGAAGAAGAAAGAGAAGAAGAAGAAGAAGAAGAAGAAGAAGAAAAACAAGTAAAGAAGAAGATGAAGGAGGAGAAGAAGAAGTAGAAGAAAATGTTTAAGAAAAAGAAAAAGACAAAGAAGAAGTAGAAGAAGGTAATGAGGAAGAAAAGGAAGATGACGATGGAGAAGAAGAAGAAGAAAAGTAAAAAGACAAAGAAGAAAAAGAAGAAGAAGAAAAAGAAGAAGAAGAAGAAGAGGAAGAAAAAGAGAAGAAGAAGAAGAAGAAGAAGAAGAAGAGGAGCAAAAGGAAGAAGACGACGAAGAAGATGAAGACGAAGAAGAGGAAGAAGATGAAGATAATGAAGTAGTAGAAGAAGAAGAGGAAGAAGAAGAAGAAGGCAAAGAAAAAGAAGAAGAAGAAAAAGAACAAGAAAAATATGGAATAAAAAGAGAAGAAGAATGAGAAGAAGAGGAAGAGGAAGAACAAGGGGAAGAAGAAGAAGAAGAAGAAGAAGAAGAGGGAGAAGTAGAAGAAGAAGAAGAAGAAAAAGAATAAGAATAATAATAATAATAATAATAATAATAATAATAATAAGAAAGGAGAAGAAAAAGAAGGAGGAGAAGAAGAAGAAGGAGAAGAAGTAGGAGGAGAAGAAGAAGAAGAAGAAGAAGAAGAAGATGACAAAAAAGAAGAACAAGAAGAAGAATAAGAAGAAGGAGAAGAAGAAAGTGGGGAAGATGAAAAGATTAAGATGAAAAAGTAGAAGAAGAGAAAGGATAAGAAAAATAATAATAATAATAATAATAAGACTATGATGAAGAAGAAAAAGAAAAAGAGAAAGATGAAGAAGAAGGTGAAGATAAAGAAGAAGAAGAAGAAGAAGAAGAAGAAGTAAAATAAAAACAAGAAGAAGAAAGAGAAGAAGAAGAAGAAGAAGATGAAGAAGAAGAATAATAAGAAAAGAAGTAGAAGAAGAAGAAGAGAAGAAGAAGAAGGAGAAGAAGAAGAAGTAGAGGATGATGCTGATGTAAAAGAAAAGAATTATGCAGAAGAAGACAAAGAAGGAGAAGAAGAAGAAGGTGATGAGGAAGAAGAAGAAGATGAAGAAGAAGAAGAAGAAGAATAGTAAGAAGATAAAGAAGAAGAAGAAGAAGAAAAAGAAGGAGAAAGAAGAAGAAGAAGAAGATGATGATGATGATGATGGGGAAAAAAAAAGAAGAAGAAGTAGAAGAAGAACAAGATAAAGAAGAAGAAGAAGAAGAAGAAGAACAAGAAAAAGAAGAAGAACAACAAGAGGAGGAAGAAGAACAAGAAGAAGAAAAAGTTGAAAAAGAAACAATAAGCAGGAGAAGAAGTAGATGAAGAATAAAAAGGAGGAGGGGAAGAAGACGAAGAAAAGAAATAAGAAGGAGAAGAAGAAGAAGAAAAAGAAGAATAAGAAGTAGAAGGAGAAGAAGAAGAAGACATAGCAAGTAGCAGAAGAAGAAGTAGAAGCGGAAGAGGGAAAAGAAAGAAGAAGAAGAAGAAGTAAAAGGAACAAAAAAAGATGGTGATGAAGAAAAAGAAGAAGAAGATGAGGAAAAAGATTAGTAAAAAAAATTAAGAAAAAGATGAAGAAGTAGAAGAAAAAGAAGAGTAAGTAGAAGAAAAAGATCAAAAAAAAGAATAATAAAAAGAAGAAGAAGAAGAAGAAAAAGAAGTAGAAGTAGAAGAAGGAGAAGAAGTAGAAGAAGAAGGAGGAGGAGGAGGAGGAGGAGAAGAAGAAGAAGAAGAAGAAGACAAAGCAGAAGTAGAAGAAGAAGACGAAGAAGAAGAAGAAGAAGACGAAGAAAATGATGAAGATGAAGAGAAAGAAGTTGAAGAAGAAGAAGAAGAAGAGTAAGAAGAAGATGAAGACAATGAAGAAGAAGAAGAATAAGAAGAAGTAGAAGAAGACGAAGAAGAAGAAGAAGAAGAAGAAGAACAACAACAACAACAAGAACAATAACAACATGAAGAGGAAGTAGAAGAAGAAAAAGAAGTAGAGGACGAAGAAGAAGGGGAAGGAAAAGAAGAAGAAGAGGAAAAAGAAAAAGAAGAAGAAGAAGACGAAGATTAAGAAAAAGAAGAAGAAGAGGATAAGGATTAAAAACGATAAGACAAATAAGAAGAAGAAGAAGAAAATGAATAAGAAATAGAAGATGAAGAATAATAATATGAAGAAGAAGAGGAAGAAGAAGGAGAAGAAGATGTAGAAGATGAAGTAGAAGAAGATAAAGAATAATAAGAAGAAGAACATGATGAAGAAGAACCAGAAGAAGAAGACAAAGAAGAAGAGGAAGAGAAGAAGAAGAAGAAGACGAAGAAGAAGAAGAAGGAGGAGGAGGAGGAGGAGGAAGAAGAAGAAGAAGAAGAAGAAGAAGAAGAACAAAGAAGAAGAAGAACACGAAGAAGAAGAAGAAGAAGAAGAAGAGGAAGGAGACGAAGAAGATGAAAAAAAAAGAAGAAAAGTCTAAGAAGTAGAAGAAATAGAGGAGGAAGAAGAAAAGAAGTAAGAGAGAATGGAGAAGAAGAAGAAGTGAAAGAAGAAGAAGAAGAAGACACAGAATAAAAAGAAGAAGATGAAGAAGAAGAAGAAGAAGTCGAAGAAGAAGATGTCAAATAAGAAGAAGTCCAAGAAAAAAATCAAGAAGATGATGAAGAAGAAGAAGAAGCAGAAGAAGAAGAAGAAGAAGAAGAAGAAGAAGATGAAGAAGTAGAAGAAGAAGAAGTAGAAGAAGAAGAAAAAGATGTCAAATAAGAAGAAGTCCAAGAACAAAATCAAGAAGATGATGAAGAAGAAGAAGAAGCAGAAGAAGAAGACGAAGAAGAAGAAGAAGATGAAGAAGTAGAAGAGAAGAAGAAGAAGAAGAAGAGAGGAAGAAGAAGAAGAAGAAGACCAAGAATAAAAAGAAGAAGATGAAGAAGAAGAAGAAGTCGAAAAAGAAGATGACGAATAAGAAAAACAAGAAGAAGAAGAAGATGAAGAAGAAGAATAGGAAGATGAAGAAGAGAAGAGAAGAAGAAGAAGAAGAAGAAGAAGAAGAGGAAAATGAAAAAGAGAAGGAGAAGAAGAAGAATATGAAGAAGAAGAAGGAGGAGGAGAAGTGGATGACGAAGACGACGAATAAGATGAAGTCGAAGAAGAGGAAGAAGAAGAAGATTAACAAGAAGAAGAAGAAGAAAAATAAGATGATGAAAAAATGACGATGACCGCGAAGAAGAAGAAGAAGAAGAGGAAAAAGAAGAAGAAGAAGAACAACAACAACAAGTAGAAGATGGAATAAAAAGTGAAGAAGAATGAGAAGAAGAGGAAAAGGAAGAAGAAGAAGAGGCAAAAGATGAAGAAGAATAATAATAAGATGAAAAAAAAGAATAAGAATAATAATAAGAAGAAGAAGAAAAAGGAGTAAGAAAGGAAGAAGATGGACAAGAAGAAGAAGAAGATGAAGATGAAGAAGAGAAGAAGAAGATGACAAAGAAGAAGAAGTAGAAAATGAAGAAGAAGAAGATAAAGATGAGGAAGAAGAGAAGATGATGAAGAAGAAGAAGAAGAAATTGAAGAAGAAGAAGAAGTCAAAGAAGAAGAATTAGAAGAAGGAAAAGTGGAAGATGAAAAGAAGAAGAAGAAGAATAAGAAGTAGAAGAAGTAGAAGAAGAAGGAAAAGAATAAGAAGAAGAAGAAGAAGAAGAAAAAGAAGAAGTAGAAAACGAAGTACAAGGCAAAGAAGAAGAAGAAGAAGAAGAAAAAGTAGAAGAAGAAAAACAAGAGGAAAAGAAGAAGATGAAGAAGAGGAAGAAGAAGAAGAAGAAGAAGAAGACGAAGAAGATGATGATGGTGAAGAAGAAGATGTGGAAGAAGAGGAAAAAGAAGAAGAAGAAGAAGAAGAAAAAGAAGTTGACGAAGAGGAAGAAGAAGAAGAAGAAGAAGTCGAAGAAGAGGAAGAAGAAGAAGAAGAAGAAGAAGAAGAGGAACTAGAAAAAGAAGAA